>CANYLF012926382.1:0-11896 GCA_948193215.1 Bocquillonia castaneifolia
AAGTAATTCAATGACAAATCCATGTCCAAACATACAATTACCACTTAATAATCTCTCTAACATACCTTAATAAGATGATTATGCAATACTAACCATAAACCCCCAAATCCACAAAACCCTAAGATAACAAGACTATAAAAAAAAAAGAACAATTACTAACCTCTATTCAATTCCACACTTTAATTAATCTTACAATAATCAAATCTCCTCCAAACCTTGATTATCTTCTCCAATCAAAAGCTCTAATGTATAAGAATGGAGTTTTGGAAAGTAAGGAGAGAAAATGAAGAAGAAGAAAGAAGAAGGTGTGTAGGATTTGTTGTAGAGATCTCCCACTAACTAATATTTAATTATTATTATACTTACTTATTATTATTAAATTAATTTATTTTGCCACACATAACTCCCACCACAAGCCACTTGTCTTCCTCTTACACCACTTGGACACTTGTCCTCTTCTAAAAACAATTTCCTACACAACCCCTCAAAAATAACCCTACTAACTATCTAATCCAACTCTCATACTTCTTTTACAAATAACTCCTCTAACTTTTCTTATAATTAGGTCCTTGCTAACTCAAACTTCCATAAACCTTAATGCTCTCAAAAATTATTCTACCAATCAATATTATGCAATGTATTACACACAATTATGATGCCAATGTTATGCTTAATGTAGTGATTTACATATATAAATGCATAATTAATTATTCGTTAATTTTGAGGCCGTTACATGACCAATAACAACAAATTCAATTCAAAATTAAGATTTTTGTTATCGTTCTTTCAAATTTAAAATTGATTATAGCTCATAATCATTCTCTACAACTGATCCAAACTCTCCAACAACTTATAATCAGGCCCGGATTCATCTGATCAAACCCCAATAATGGGTAAACACCAATTTTGAATTTGAATGGGATATGAGGATAGAGCTTTGAATTATGCCTATAAGAGGTATGTTCACTCCATACCTAAAAATGAACATTGAATACACTAATCACAAATATAGAAGGTACACCATACACACACTTTGAAGTTCTATACATTTAAATACATGATCAATTTCTAGTAAAGCTCGTGTACACTACTCAACAACTGAGGGTTCTCAAGCCATTTGCCTTTCAAGCCCAATCCTACTGGCATTTCGACTGGCAACGCCAATCCAAGTTGTGATTGGATGGTGAACGCCAGTCCCACTAGCGTTCTAGATTCTGAACTGGCGTGTTTGGGCATATTTCAGCTTAAAAATGCATTTTCATGTTGATTTTTTACGATAAAGGTAAGCCTAAACCCTTTTATAACCTAGAAACATGTTTAAAAGGCATCAAAATTGGTTTGTTAGTGATTATATGGTAATAAAATATGTAAAAGAGGCTAGAAATTAGGTTTTTAATTCTTGCTTGCTTGTTCGATTGTTGCTATAACTTTTGCATGTAAATTGACTCTTAATTCAATTTGGTAGATCTTGTAAAATGAATCCTTGTTTGTTAATTAATAGAAACTCATCAAAAGTATGCTTTGTATGTAAAAAGTAGGTTAATTTGATTGTTTTATAATTATTGTTAAAAGGAAACAAAGGTAGAAATAATTCTAAAAGTGGCTATAAAAAATCATAATTTAAGGAATGCGGTTGTCCGATCCCAGAATCTTTGAGATCAAGGTGTCTCTGTATTTCTTAAAGGAATTGAGATGCACACCAATAAGATATTCCTGATGCCGGTTTGGGTGGAGACTCCCACATTAGATCCTATCGTGTAAACGCGCGGTGCCGCAGTCATCAATCAGGCTGGGACACTAAGGAAACCCCTTTTTGTCTACAGTTTGGGGACTCCACTATGGATGACAGACTATTGATTACAATGATTATGCCACTTTTCATTATTATTTCTGACTCTATTTTCCTTGCATTCATTATTACTTTAAAACACCCTACCTCGCGGGTACCATTGGTCGAGTTGCCTATGATTTACAAATGCACTTCATAGGGAGTGGAATCAGTGACTACCACTCATCATAGACAGAATGTTCTACTATCGCTCAACCTTTTAAAAGGGGAGATGGTTAATAGAAGTTCACCTACTTTGGGAACCTTTCTTAGCTGAATCCAGTGCAGCCATGTAATGACCCTAGCAATTTACCTAAGGAATTACCAAATGTTGTTGTGCTAAATGATGTCATGAAGCCATTATCTTGATATAGTCTAGTGTTATTGCCCTTAAATCCCTTGATTACTACTTGTGTGAAGGAGATGTCATGGTGTTGTTCTAATTGTACCTGATTAATAATAAGATGGCCCTGGAACATGGGAAATTTTAGGAGTCGAGAAGAGTAACCTTGATTACTACCTTTTATGAAAGGGATGTTGGTGTATTGGTTTAATTGTACCTGACCAATGCTAAAATGGCCTTGGAACAGGGGAAACATTAAGGACTCTTTAACAGAAAGGCATGGGATAAGGATATAACGATGACTTATTGTTGGTTTGGATGTTGAGAGCTATCCATGCTATTATGCATAACCATGTCAGCAATAGCATCCCCATTGATACGACGACCAAACCAATTCCTAGGAATGTTGACTTGCTAATTGAGCACGTGTGTGGTAGAAATAAGGTTTGAAGGCCTACAACTTAGCAGTACATGTGCTTGACTAACGTTTACTACTTGTGTTCCCTTGTCCTTTACATTCATGCATCCTTTCACGCACAACATAGCATGCTAACCCCTTATTTTGCAACAACATAGATCCTCCTAGTACACCATAGACAAGACAGGGTGGACGTCTCATTCGAAGCTTGCCATAACGTACTCCTGATGCTCCAACTTCCCAAGCACCATGGCTGGACTCAATGATGTCCTCTTGAAGACCTTCTACGACATGATTGAAAACGGGATCAAGAAAGCCTTGAAAGACAGGGATGACCATAGGGACGAAGAACAAGGAAGTAGTGATGAGAAAAGGGTTGACCTTGAGAAGAACCTTGGGCAGGAAGCAATAGATGCATTGACAAAGAAAATGGAGAAGCTCTAGAAGATGATGAAAGGGAAAGATTAGGACTTTGCCTTTGACAACCTGGGCTTTTATGGCATAGTTGGGCTCCCTTTTAAGTTCAGGATGCCTGATGTGCCCAAGTTCAATAAGGCTACAGCAGTGCAATGATCAAAACTCTGTAAGACATGAAAAAGCTATAGCAATGCAAACTCCACTGCCCAATGGGTACTTTGATTATAATCAATCGGTGTCTAAAGTATTTCACAGTTTGGTTTTTCAAGGACTCCTCACACCGGAACCTATCAAAGGCAACCTAGGCCCTGATATCTCGAGCTATACCCCAGGGATATACTGTGAATTTTACCAGCTGGAAGGACACTTGACTAACGAGTGCATCAAACTAATGAATGTCACCAGGAAGCTTATTAACACAGGAGTGATAGCCTTGGTCCAATTCGATAGTCTAGACAATAACAAGGCAAGTCAGGCTGGCACCTCATCCACACGACGATTCTCCAAGCTCCACTTCACTATTTCAGACATCTTTAAACACTTGAAGCATCTCGATCTGCAGCAACCCCAACCAATAACGGGTCCAGTCAACCAAGATTCGTCTCTTTACATCCCAAGGACCTTCTGCACATTTCACATGGTAGAAGGGCACCACACTAACGAATGTGTCACACTTCATAACCGTGTCCAAGACCTCAACAACGAAGGAAGAATCCCAGACCCTGAATGTTTGGGGATCTAACAACCAGGTTACTAGTGCATGAGAATGCTATCCTTATATCTCTGTGATATAGTTGTAAAAAATAAATGGAAAATCTACTTTTCCTTTTATTTGAATTGTATTTCCTTTCTTAAATACATTTGCACTCATGACATATTTGGCATTCACTCATATAATGATAGTTCATTTAGCATTGCTACAAGGTTTAGAAACACTTATTGGGCCTACCACTACTGTCATTTAAAGAAGAAGAAAAAATGCAAAAATTCCATGTTCGATCCCAAAAATGGCTTTGATCAGTAAATGGTTTTGATCAGCTTATAAGGAGGAAGGGACTTGTTCATATTCATCCCATCCGGCACTAAAGCTTTTCTTTTGCCTCCCTTGGAGTGTAGGACAATTCGGTTTGATGTGCCCCTTCTTGCTGCATTCAAAGCATTTTATTGAGGAGCTACTCTTCTTGAAGCTTTCTTTCTTTCTCCTCCTACCCTTGCTTTTGCTAGATGATCCTTTTCTTTCTTGAATCATCATTATCACCCTCTTAGAAAGTAATAGAATATGTTTTTCACTAGGGCCACTCTTTCCTTCTTTAATTCATTTGTGAATTTATTGTGTGTGGGTAGTTAGAGCTCTAAAGCATTTATTGCTTAGGTTGAGTGATATTTCTACCTTGTACAAGTGTCAAACTTTGTAAGGATTGGGAAATACTTGGGTAGGTTTGGTGTTCACTTTGTAAACACTAGGTTTGGGGTGAGCCTTGGTAAACTCTAGGTTTGGAGAGAGCCTTCAAAATTCTCTTTGTAAAGGTTGAAGATAGCCTTTTAAATCTTCATTGTAAAGTTCGTGAGATAGCCTGTGAAATCTCACATTGTAAAGGTTGGAGATAGCCTATTAAATCTCCTTGTAATCCATTTGTGGCAGTGGAACCCCAAATTGTGTGTTTGGGAGAAGTGGACGTAGGTCAAGAGTTGGACCGAACCACTATAAATTTGTGTCTATTCTCTAAAGCAATTTTTATTTTCTAATTCCGCACCAATTCACCCCCTCTCTTAGGCATTTCAAAGAAAAAAGAAAAAAAATGACAAAAAATGACAAAAAATGATGATGAAAATGAGGAAGCAAAGAGATTCAAAAATGAAGCATACCTAAGTGCCTGTGAAGCATGACCAAAATGTAAAAACAGAAGCAACTAGAGGTTACTCAAGCAAATGTGTGATCAACAGGGACAAAAGAATAAACACCGAACCAATTCCGGATGACGGGCAATCAACAAAAGAAGAATCTCATTAATCCGAACATTATGTTCTCGACGATAGGCTACAAAAGAAGCCTAACGGACATTGTTTAAATGTGTCAAACATCGATGACAGCCTCTTGCGTAAAAAGCCAACACAATGCCAAACTAATCAAGCCTGTCAAAAGAGCAGAGAAAACAAAAACACATTAAGAATAAGAACTCGGATTAAAGCTTAAACATGAAATCCGAAAGGTGCGGCCAACAACCACAACAACATCAGGCCCAGCATGTAAACTAAGCTCCTCTGTGGCGCTGTAAAATGGACTATGAATGATTTACTGTCAGATACTCTTGATTGCATCATATTAGTTGCATTTTGAATGAAATAATGAGCAGGTGAAAGGTTAAGCCAGACGATCCACATAATAGGCCCAATGCAGAGTTAAAATTTTCAGAAGAAACATTCCACGCCTCCAATCAAAGAAGAAGCCCATTCCGATGTCTCCAGTAACAAGATAGCTGACCTCTTCGCTGACAAGGCAGTGACATGCTTCACAATCACTCCGATTTTAATGCCACATTTCGTAGACTAATGAGGTAAGCCTGAACTAATGAAGGAAGCCTCACACATAAACACAATTGAAATAAGGAAAAGAAAATAAAAGCGTGATGAGTTGAAAACCCATTCATTGGCAGCTCATGCAAAAGTTAAGGCAAGGCCTGCTAGGGTGAAAACCTCACAAAGAGGAACCCTAGGTAAAAGGACAAGGCCAAAAACAAATAAAAGCCTGAAGAGTTGAACACCCAATCATGGGCGGCTCATGCAAAAGTTAAGGCAAGGCCTGCTAGGGTGAAAACCTAACAGGGAGGTGCCCTAGGCAAAAAGATAAGGCCATATAAAGAAAATATGGTTTGATGAGTTGAAAACCCATTCTAGGGCGGCTCATGCAAAGATTAAGGCCATGGTAAATAAAAGAACCCAGAAGCCAAAATCCAGAAGCCAAAAACATTAGCCCGAAGACAAGACGCCCCATTGATAAACTCCTCTAGGCAGGGAGCAAGGGACATTGTATTCCATCCAATAACTTTAAACAGCTAGACCATATGACAAGCAGGGGGCACCCCATCTAGTTCAAGACCAAAGTAACCTAGGTTTTCCATCTAGACTGACCCAGACATTCCAGACCACCACCTAGCCAACAAGGAGCAACCACCATTGCCAGCTAGAAGCAACTCATACACCGACATAGCTTGACTAACACTCTTTTCCTAATGCATGATTAATTATCACATTTTAGGATAGGCATTTAAACACTAAACACCCACATCACTTTACATCGCAAATTCACGCTAACTAGAATATCTAGCAATGAGTGGCTGAAATCATTTAAGAATCATATACCATGCACTACATGCATACACGTTGCATTTTGGAGCAGGTCAAACGGCACGAGACCAAGCAAGAATAAAGGAATCAGGAGCCAGACAAGGTTAAAACAAAAGAACTTACTGCCACAAGCATGATGGCAACACTAATTGAATCATACCATAAGAACCCGCACAGCGGGAAGCGGAGGTGACCAAACATAGAAAATCTATATTTGAATAGACACAGATGTGGGAGTAATTGGTTACAAGCTGACATATGTCTCCAAGGTAACTCGATAAAACAAAACAACAGAAAGCCGAGGGGCAGGTGGAATACCTTTCACATCCGAATCAATGTGTCTTCAGACAAAGCAAAACAGAGCCCACAAAACTTAGGGGCAAAACGTGACCTCCTAATTACCAGATTGTGACAACATCAGATGAGCAATGTTAATAGCGGTGCACTTGGCAAAGGATTGACCTTGAGAAAGAAAATAATCGACCAGACCGATATTATAGAGAAATCATAATCTTCTTACAATTGAGAGGAATTTTAAGAGCAAATCTTAGGGAAAGCAAGTCACCTTCAAAATCAGAATTAATTAAAAAATGACAATCCGACTTCATATATTCAGAATCCGGGGGCAACAAGTCACCTTCAGCAGATCTAATGACCTTCAAAGAGATAGCAAGCCTTCCTCATCATTTAGCAAGTTCGGGGACAACGAGTCACCTCCGAAAAATCCTAAAAATGCTCAAGGGGCAACCGATCACCCTCAAAATATCAGAATAACCTTCAGGAAGAGAATGACTCCATACGACAACAAGCCGCCTTCCACTACAGAACTCTGGGCGACAATGAGTCACCCTAGATAATAGAACCATAGGCGACAGTAAGCCACCATCTCATCTAACTTTAGACAATGACAAACCGCCCTTATTCCTAACAAACTCAAAAAATACAGTCGGCAGTAAGCCATCACCAGCAAACCCAAGTGATAGCAAGTTACCTAATATTCAGAAACATAATCGGTAGCAACCCACCTTCGACAATCCCAGGTGATAGCAAATCACCATCAATCCAGAAGTGCAGTCGGCAACGCGCCATCTCCAGCAATTACAGTCAATAGTGAGCCACCTCCAACAAACCTAAGTGATCATGAATCACCTTTTACTCGAAAACGCAGTCGGCAGTGAGACATCCTCAGTAATCCCGGGTAATAGCAAGTCACCTTTTACTGAAGAAGCTCCACTCGGTAGCGAGCCACATCCAAAACCACAAGTAATAGCAAGTCTCCCCTAAAGTAATAGCAAGTCACCCCTTACTTAGAGACATAATCGGCAACGGGCCATTTCTAGCAATCCCATGGTGATAGCGAGTCACCCCTTACTCCATAAAACCAGTTGGTAGTAAGCCATCTTTAGCATTCACCGATGATAGTGAATCACCTTTAACTCTAGAATTCCAGACAGCAGCGAGCCATATCCAGTAATTTCAGGTGACTTTTAATAAATCTAGAAATACAGTCGGTAACAAGCCATCCTTGGTAATCCCAGAACCTATGCAGATGATGACAAGTCATTAGTAGAATCTTAAACCCAGAATCAACCCAGAAGACGCGTGTCACCTTCAGCATTTCAAAAACTTCCTACAACAACAAGCCTTCCCTCTAAATATAGAACCTTAGGTGATAATAAGCCGCCATTGGCATTAGAATCTTTAGCGATAACACACCACCTTCAAACTTATAACTTCAAGCAACAGCAAGTCGCCTTCATCCTCAGAATCCTAGTTTATAACAAGCCGCCTTCAGCTTTAGTGCCCCAAGTGACAGTCAACCACCAGCAATCATAGATCTCAAGTGATAGCAAGTCGCCCATCACATCCAAAAATTCCAAGAACCACAGTAAACTAGCCTTAGAAAATTCTAGGTAAAACTTACTAACTTCATGGGGTTCCAGTATCCTAGATCTTCCGGGTAAATCGCGGCGTCCATCCAGATTGCCTGTGATCTAGATTTCCTTGTCTAGAGGAACCAGAATCGTCCTAGACTTTTTGGGTAAATCCTGACGCCCATCTAGATTGAAAGTGATATGGATTTCCTTGTCTAGCGGAACGTGTCCTAGATTTTTTGGGTGAATCCCGACCTCCATCTAGATTGCCAGTTATCTAGATTTCCTTGTCTAGCGGAACCAGAAGTGTCCTAGACTTTTTGGGTAAATCCCAACGTCCATCTAGATTGCCATTGATCTAGATTTCCCTTTCTAGCGGAACCAGAAGTGTCCTAGGCATTTCGGGTAAATCCCGACGTCCATCTAGATTGCCAGTGATCTGGATTTCCATGTCTAGCAGAACTAGAAGTGTCCTAGACTTTTTGGGTGAACCCCCATGTCCATCTAGATTGCTAGTGATCTAGATTTTCTATGTCTAGTTGATCGAGAGTACCCTAGACTTTTCCGGGTCTAACCCGACGTCTCTTAAGATGCCAGTGTCTTGGATTCTTAATCTAGATAGACCTAGCGTGTCCTCAACTTTTCTAGGCCTATCCTGACACCTCCTAAGATGCCAGTGTCTTAGGTTCTTAGTCTGGACCGACCTAACCTATCCTAGACTTTTTCGGGTCTGACCTTACATCTCCTAAGATGCCAATGTCTTAGGTTCTTAGTCTAGATTGACCTACCATGTCCTAGACTTCTTCGGGCCAATCCCAAAAACATTGGAACAAACGTGTTCCAAAACCTTGTCTAGGCAAACCAAATGTCCTGGATTTGCAATGAGACAGGCTACCTCCCAATAGAGATTGTCAAATCACTTAGGCAATGCACTTCATAGGTATCCTTGAATGATATGATCCAAGTCAACAAGTCAAAGTCAAAGTCAACCTAATGGCCAATGGTCAAAGGTCAAGGAAGGTCAACCAAAGACCAAGTCAATGGTCAAGGGTCGAATTCCTGTTGCGATTACTTATCCATAATTCCAAATCCAATTAGGAAGCTAAAATCGGATTTCCTGAGCATATCAGCTTGTTCGGGCCATAACGTTTGCTATACAACTCTGATTGAGATGATTCAAAATGGGTTGGAAAGAAGACTTAAAGATATACAATTCATATGTTTTACACTTTTTCATTAGAGGTCTCTAAAGGGGTCAGATTTTGTACGCAATATTAGAGTTGTAATCTGCCAGTTTTAGTTTTCCAACTAGGATTAGGATTTCTATTATTATTTGCTTTCCTTTCAAGCCAAGCTTTTTTGGCCGAATTTTCCTAGTTTTTTAGGATTAAAATTACTTTGTTTAAGCCCTATATAAAGAGCCATAAGGGCTAGACAAAATTAATAAGTTCAATTAATAAAAATTTTGCTGTTTTATGTAAAAACCCTAGGCGTTGCCTATTATCTTTAAGGTGTTCCTTATTGATTTTTTGAATTAAACTATGTGTTAGTTTATTCAAATTCTACCTTAAAAAATTTATTAACTTGTTAGTTTTAGGTTGTTTAAGCATTCATCTTTTTATAACTAGAGACCTTAGTAGTTATATTGTTAAGCTTGCTAGTTCCATCCAACTTAATTACAAACATCAAGTTAGATCTTAGGGGAAACGAATCAACATTATTGGTAAGCTTGCTATCTCCATAGAGGTAGAGACCTTATCACGTTTGATTAGTTAAACCCTCTAATCAAGTGTTTGAACGTATCCATTATTTTTTGGCCGAATCAATGAAGCTCCAAGGGTGTTGGTTTCGCATCATTGTTTCCCCCGTTCTTGAAAAATGATTCATCCTCGAATCATTGCATGTAGATTTGTTGGAGAGAATCCATGCACACTAGAAACCAGTACAACTCTTTTGTTCATGAAAACACGACCTCTGGTTTTGTAGAAGTTAAGTAATATGAAAAGCACATGAACGAAACATAATCGAATCACATCTACCACTAAAAATTGTAATGCAAACGAATAATAAAAACAATCTTGAAACTCTTGAGGACTTATGAACTCATTATGTTCAACATTAAAAATCAACTCCTCATGCATATCATCATAAGTTTCTTGAATGTAACCATCTTTATTAGATAAGATAGAAACATGATCCATTCCCACAATTGACGAATTAGAATCATAAATAATGACATCTCCATGTGGAATAGAAACATCAATCAAATCATGTTCATTCACCAATTCTTCAACCACCACATCAATAGAATCTTCAACCACAATAGAATCATCAATCAATGCATCCTCATGCACCAAATCTGGAATAACCAATTCTAATGCACTTTCTTGAACATTGATGGAACTCGGTTGAATTACATCATCTTGCTCATAATCACACTTCGTTAACCTCCATTGATACCCATCATAATCATCCTCATCAAAATCAGATTTAACACAAGAATTAACATAAGAACTAACTTCTTCAAATTCAACCTTATGCTCATCTTTAGCTTCAACCCTTTTTAATAACGCATAAACTTTTGACATTAGAATCTTCCTCTCGAGCCCAAACTCGACTCTCTCTAATTCAATTCATCTCATTAAAAAATCAAATTTACTATCACTCATGGTTAATGAAACAAAGAATAGATCACTCCCTTACGTGTTTACTCTCAAGAAGATGTTCAAATCGAATTCTTCAAAATTAAGACACAAGAAAAACAGAAATTAAAACTTGTGAACAAAACAAGTTTAAACAAACAAAAACAGACTTAATATAACCCAAGAAAAGCTTTTAAAAGAAAGAAACAAGTTCTAACCCCCTAAAAACCTAATTTGAATCACCAAAACTCAAATAAACTAGTTCTAAATCTGAATTTTAACTTTGGGTAAAGAAACAATGCGAAATTAAGCAAAAACAACTCAAATTGACACTAGAAACTCACGGCCAAAAATTAGGGTTTCCCTAATTTCGATTTTTTTTTGTTATTTTTGTTATTTTTTTTTTTTAGAAACATAATTTGCAAACCCTAAATTAACTTAGGTATGTGGACCACAAAGAAAAAAACAAGAATTCACACAAAGAAACATAAAACAAGTTGCGGATTCAACAATTATAATCCCACAACTCATTGAAGATGAAGAAAAGACAGACTCTTAATTGAAAAAAAAATGAATTGAATTTAATAACAACTTATGGATCTAGTCCACGCAAATTACTTCTTATCTTCAATTAAACACAAACCTTCAAGCAAAGCTCTGATACCAATTGATGCAAAACCAACACCCTTGGAGCTTGATTGATTTGGCCAAACAACAATGGATACATTCAAACACTTAATTAGATGGTTTAACTAATCAAACGTGATAAGGTCTCTACCTATATGGAGATAAAAAGCTTACCGATAATGTTGATTTCATTTCCCCTAAGATCTAACTTGATGTTTGTAATTACATTGGATGGAACTAGCAAGCTTAGCTATAAAACTACTAAGGTCTCTAGTTATAAAAAGATGAATGCTTAAACAACCTAAAACTAACAAGTTAATAAATTGTTTAAGGTAGAATTTGAATAAACTAACACATAGTTTAATTCAAGAAATCAATAAGGAACACCTTAAAGATAATAGG
>CANYLF012927136.1:0-15659 GCA_948193215.1 Bocquillonia castaneifolia
GATTGTGACACTCTCTATATACCCTCTGATAACTTTTATATATATATATTTTTATTCTGACACTGTTTATACAACATTTTTTCAGATTTATATATATATATATATATATATATATATATATATATATATATATATATATATATATTGTTACCCTAGTTGCATTAACTCTTCCTAAATTGATAAGATAGATACCTTCCTTGCATGTATTTCTCCAGTTAATTTCCTTTCAATTACACAATAGCATTCCTACCAAACAACTCTATATATATATATATATATATATATATATATATATATATATATATATTGTTACGCCAGGTGCATTAACTCTTCCTAAATTGATAAGATCGATACCTTCCTTGCATGTATTTCTCCGTTTAATTTCCTTTCAATTACACAATAGCAATCCTACCAAACAACTCATCATCGCCGTCAGCTTCACTCTTGGTCTCGCTCACTTTCTTCCATATACACTTGTATTTTGATTTTTCAAGTTTATTGCACATGGGATTTATTTTGCCGCGATTTGAGTCAATTACATGCCGGAAAAAAAGAGAAAGAAAGATTTAATTTTTATTTTGGTTGCTTTAATTTTGGGTAGTGGATTATTAATATTATTTAGTGGGTATTCTTATTCTAAGAGAATTAAGAAGAAGAAGATAATATAATAACATGGATTTTCTATTTCATTTCTTTTCATATCTTTCTATTTATTTAATTGTGATATAATAACCCAAAAGTACTTGAAAGGTAGTATAGCCTCTGAAAAATTTACTCACTTCTGATTCATTTATGTTGCCTCAGCTACCCTAATTTAAATGCTTTCAGCCCCTCTCTTCATCCTATATAACTTTTACCATAAAGTAACCGAGTCTTTAAAACCTCTACTTTCTTAACACTAGCTTCCTACAGTTCCCCTTTATTTCCATCATTACTTTCTTAGAGATGAAAACTGTGTCAACAAAGACGGCACAACGAAAAACTTGCAAGAAAGGCATTTAGAAAGACGTGTATAAACTTGTTGAACAAGGATTGAAAAATCCTCTAGACATGTTCGGGAGTCATTTTCGGCAGTTGGCAGATTCTTTTGGTAGGCGGTATGGTTTTGGTTTTAGTCTAAACCAAATGAAAAATGAATGGTCTAGAATGAGTGAAACTTACATAGCTTCAGAATTGAATGAAGTGAGTTGCTATTTTATGTTTTTTTTTCTTTCATTAAAGTACCTATTTTTGGATTCTAATATTTTTATTTTTTTCTTTTAGAATTCAAAACTTTCTCATGAAATCTACGATGACTATAAATAAATTTTTAGTTCAAATGCTTCTAATGGAAACTCTATTGGAGCTTCTGTTGTAATTTCTACTGAAGTTAGAGCTTAAACTGGCTGTCTTTCTTCTCGTGTTCCATTATCCGGTTTAAAATTATTGATGTATCATCATGTATATTAGTAATTTTGGTATTAGTATTCGATTTTATTAATGCTGAAGATCAATTTAGTATTTGAATCAATTTTGTTCTGATTTATCTAACATGTGGTGCATCATCGAAAAAAGGAAAAGTCAACGGAAACAGAAACAGAAACAAGATAAGAAGAAAAAAAAATCATTCATCCATCAAATGCGGCGGCTTATATAGATTTAAAGGCATGCCTTAATCAGTTTGCGCAGCCTTGTGAAGTGATGTGTATCTTCATTATGATGACCCTGAGGAGGCTAGATGGATGATTGGTGTTTTTATTGGTTGTCTCTAATTTCAGGAAAAATATTTTCACCTCATTGTTGATGTAGATGAAATGAAAAGAAAAGATTAGATTTTTTTTGACTCTTTGTATTGAACTCGTAGGCGCAAACGGTGATTATATGTTGGATCACATCATTAATTTGATTAATGATATGCAAAGTGTTTATGAGGGTATGGTTAAACATGTGCAGAAGAAAGGGTATTTTCGATTGTTGTGTGAAGTCGGTGATAGGCTATTTAGATTGATCTCTCTTGTGTAGAAACTAAAGGAAAAGCCCTAGGGCTTTAAAAGGTAAAGAACTCATGTTTCGTTAGTAAACAATTTGATTTTAATGTTTCCTTTTGGCTTCTTTGTCGTTTGCTGCTGATTTATTTAGTGAATTGATTATGTTTTGGTTTCTGAATTAGAACAAATTAAATCCAAGCATATTAATATGAATTGTATATACTGAATCATGACATGTATATTTTCTAATATTATAGTTACGCTTCTTGAATTTAGAGTGAATCCATTTCTGAGTTTCTAGCTCATACATGTTCAGTTCATGATTGACTTATTAAATTTGAAATGTAAATTTCATATATCTATTTAATTAAGTTGTAACGTGAAGAATTTGGCTTATTTAGTGATTTGCATTCTTCTTTGGGATAGTTTTTATGCAGGTAAACTACAATAACCCTCCTTAGGTATACCATATTACACTAGCTTACCCCTGAGTTTTATATATTATACATTTAATCCTTTATGTTTCATTTTTACTAAACTAATCACCCATTTGATACAATTTTAATCATTCTTTATTATTTTATATTAAATTAAAACTAATAACTTATAGTTAATAATAAAAAATGATGTTAAAATGCAAAAAAAAAATTAAATTGATGTTTAAATATATTTTTTAGTATAAATATAAATACTTTTAAAATCAATTGATAAACATACATTCGTTAGAATTTTTATTTATAATAAAATACATTTAGACACTAATTTGGATTTTTCACTAATATAATATCATATTTTATTATTAACTATAAGTTACTATTTCTATTTTAATTAAAATTTAGGCCCAATGGCCCAATTCGATTAACCCGCCCAAATCGAATCGTTCTAATTCAGTCAATAAACCGACAGTTTTTTCTCTAAAACGGTTTGGTTCAGTTCACATTAAAATACTTAAAAAAACAAATGGTTTTCATGATTTTTAATCCGAACCAAATCGAACCGCCCGCTACTCAACCATAACCTCAATATATCAAAAAATTAAGGCCTAATGTCAAAAAAAGTCAAAATATTTATAATTTTTTTAATTATAGCCAAACCTTTTAATTTTATCAATTATTGCCAAATCTTACAATTTGATTTCAATTCTATCCCACGTATCAAAATTGATTCAAATTGATTGAATTATGCTTATGTAGCAACCATATTATGTTAATTTAATAATTTAACTATTTTATTTTATTGGTTAATAGCTGTGGTTAGGGTTAAAAGTAAAAAAAAATAATTTAAAATAATTGTTTTTATAAAAAAAATTAATAAATTATATTTAAAATAATTAAAGTGTAAAAAAATATTTGATTTTACATCTTACATTCTATTTATAAGTATGAAACAATAAAAATATTAATTCAGGTTTAATTTGATTGTTATATAAGTTAAGATATTTACAATTAAATCAATTTTGAAATTCGAAATAAAATTGAAATCAAATTAAAAAATTTGATTATAATTGAAAAAATTTAAAAGTTGAACTATAATTGAAAAAACAGTGTTAC
Source organism: Bocquillonia castaneifolia (assembly GCA_948193215.1). Classification (NCBI taxonomy): domain Eukaryota; kingdom Viridiplantae; phylum Streptophyta; class Magnoliopsida; order Malpighiales; family Euphorbiaceae; genus Bocquillonia; species Bocquillonia castaneifolia. Next base: position 3,518 of record CANYLF012927136.1, read on the forward strand.
ATGGAAATATTATATCCTTTGCTGCATCACCTCAGCGTCAAGATGGTAATTTGACGTCCTTTCCCTTTCCCTTTCAATTGTTGTTTGTTGTTTTTCTTTCTTTTTAATTTTCCTCCGTTACATGGTTACAGAACTTGCTTTTGCATTTGTGTATCGGGAGGCCAGAGGTCCAGTTTTAAAGAGATTTTTTATCACCTTCTATTACATTATATCATGCTTCGGTTCCTTCCTTCCTTCTATTGTATGTCATTCTGAATCCTAAATGCTTGCTTCGATGGTCTTACTAAATACCAGATCATCACTATTATGATTTTCAAAAGTATTAGTTGACAGGAAAACTTTCATTCTCTTTGTAAAACCTTCACTATTCTGATTTCCAGAAGAAAGTTATATTAACATTAACCATGCTCATATTGATTGCCAATTTCAAGCTCACAGTTTTTGGTGGTGGAATTGGGATACATTTAAGTTTGAACTGAGAAAGAGATGGACTCTTTCTCTTCTCTGAAATGCCAAGTTCTCTCCATTTGTTTAGTGTACCTTGACTTTCATTCAATGAACATATTTTGCAAACGCTGGTAAAGAATTTGTTAGAACATCTTAATTATTTCATATCTGTTTATAGGCAGAAGGCGTCCATATCTGAAGTTGATTCTGATCAAAAGATGGAACTACAGAGAGCTCGGTCTGAGGCTCAAGAGGAAATCAGATGCTGCTTCTCAAAGGGAGAGAGAAATGCAAGAGGACATAAATAAGCTTCAGCTTAGAAAGAATTTTGTTCTTTTCTCTTCTAAAATTTACGTGTTCAATTGCAAAGATTGGATTTGAGAAAAATAAAGTCTCCCTTTGGGTTCGAAGCTCTCTTTCGGGCTCAGTGTCTTCTCAGGGGTAAAAGCTCGCTGGGGAAGCTCTCATTGCTATCTGAGGTAATCTAAATTCTGTACATTTGTATTTCCTTTTATCTATAACATGCTTTGCATGTTCTGCATAGTCAAGTTGCTTCTGCCATATATGGAGGCCTTCACCTCATATTTAAAACTGTCCAAATTTTTTCATTATCCTTTTCATGTAAGCAAGCATAAAAATTCCAGTGGTTGATAATTTGTAGAAACACAAGTTTATGAATGCTTTTTAAGTCTAGGAAATTTTATAATCGGTGGACAGAAGAAAGCTCATATTACAAACTCATTTCTTGTCAGTGCCAAGGTTTTTCTATTTTATTTATATAATATCTCTTTTTTCATTCCCTGCTGTATGCATGATAAATATAGAAGAGTGCGGCGGAACCAGAAATTTAGGGGAGATGGGGCAGAATTAGAGGTTGAACAGAGAAAATTTGAGGATTTAAAAATCTCTGAACGAAACCAATAATCGTGATATTAAAAATCAAATTTTTAGAATCGTACTAAATTATAAAATACTGAATTTTGAATATAATTTAAATCGAAGATTCAAAATATCAGATGTTAATTTAAAATTAATTACAAGAAAATAAAGAAATTTAATAAATTTAATACATATAAGAATAATATTTTGAAAGAAAAAACAACTTGGGTTAATATATAAAAAATGCCAAACATTCATGTTCATTTGTAATTTTAACCAAATCTTTTATTTTTTTACTGAATTATCATAATTTTGACTTTCCACTTCAATTTTGTAAAATTTATTTAAATTGGTATAAAATTATCTATAATTGATAATCTAATTAACACAAACGATATCTTAATGATCAAAATGAATTACAATTATACATTACTTATAAATCACTCATAATAACTAGTTTAATTATTGCTCATAATTTTGGATTGAGTAAATGGATAAAATTAAAATTAAAATTTGAAATTAGAATAATTCAATAAAAATTAAAATGTTTTGTTAAAATTGTAAATAAACGAACAGGTTTGATTTTTTTTTACATTAAGCCAAAAAATAAGTTTGATATTTACTTGGTGAAATTTGTTATAAAAGGCTAAAAAATTGGTCTTAAAAATTAAGAGTAATTAAATTATTGATCTAATTTAATTGTTTGGATGTTTTATATGTTAAAAGCATGTTATGTATGTTATAATTAACTCGAATTGGATTGATTTGGATGAATTTAATAATCGGATTAATTAATTGAACATTAGGACTGTTTAAACCGTATAATGAGATGTTGTAATTACGGACTGTTTTGACTTTAAATAATTATAGTTAATGGATATAAAATGGTGCGATAAGTTCGATAAATATATAAATATAGATGATGTTGGTTGGTGCTATAATTGTTGTGTTTGATAAGTCCGGATAATCTGGTAGGCTTGGCAATTGGATGTGATTATAGAAGTGTTGTTTTTTTTTTTATGCAGGATAGGCTTCACTTCGGTGGGGAAATATCCGTTTTACAAGGGATGTTCTGTCGAATTTTTGGTAGAATTTTCTCGTAAAACGTGATATTGAGTTTAGGATTGCTATATTGTGAATATGTTAGGATAATTGTAATAGTATATTTAAGAGGAATTCTTTCGTTAGAAATCTAGAATTCTTTGAGTTATAGTAAATAACATTATTATTCTTAATTTTTATTTTATTTATATTCTGTAGAGAGTTCCCGAGGCCGAGGAGGGTTGAGTTCTTCTGGAGCGCATAGAGGCGCACCCTAGAACTGTGAGTCAATTTCATATTTATGAATTGCTGTTAGAATGCTTGTTTCAATATCATTCATAATTATATCATTCATATTACATTTCATATTCGTTATTTTCATTTATTAGTTATATTAGAATATATAAACTATAGATATTTTAATATATGAATAAATGCATAAGTTATGAATATGTTCTGTGACTTATTTGTGATTTGCTAGATGGAGGATGGATGTGGGACGAGCTACCTAGTGGATGTCACCAGGCTGTGTGCACACAGGAGTCAGGTATGTGGATATTATTTATGGTTATAAGGACGGGGCGTGCTCGAGAAGCTCGGGCGCCGATCCTATTTATTGATGACGGTGGCATGCTCGAGAATACTCGGGCGACTGTATTGATAGTTTCTAAGGCATGCTTGAGAAGGTCGGTCGCCAGTAACTGAATTTGGAATAAGAGACTAATATTGGATATAAGTGACATTATTTTATTCTAGGTTTAGAGGGGAAACTAGGTGTTCTGCTTCATTCCTCCTTCCTTGTTTGTTATTGTGTTCAATTCATTCATTTGCACCATTGCTTGTGTGTGTGTGTGTGTGTGTGTATAAGAGTTATTATATATTATTATTATTGTGTGCTTGGGCTCATATAGGTTGTTTTTCATAAATATGACACTAATTCACTTAGTTAGGTCTGACTCCCCTCAAACTATTTTTTTTCAGGATTCTATCCAGACCTTACCAGTCAGGTCTTTATGCCGGATTTCTTCTTCTCCGGCAATTTTGGGAAGGTTCTTATTATCTATCAAATGTATTACTATTCTAGAAGCTGCAGTAGTAGCTTTTGTTGTATTAGGATGTTCTGGTTATGATGATGTTGGATATGTATTTTAACATGTTTATGATGGTATTATCTTTGGATGGTTTTGAATGATATTTTAGATGATTGTAGCCCTGGAAGGCTCCAACTCTTAGCTGGTTATATTTTGACTATATATATGATTATTATTATGGATTATCTATGATTGTTATTGACAGGTTTATATTTAATTATGTGAAATCAGAATATATAATTCTAGTAGATTAGATTTATCATGATGTTTATCAGGTTTAGGCTAGCCACCGGTTCCGGTAGCATATAGCTTTCCCGTTCCCTGGCACCGTTCATGTAACCCGAGATTGGGTCGTGACAAAGTTGGTATCAGAGCTATTGGTTTTATTATATACATATTTTGTTTTCTTAGAATGTCAGAGTCTTTCTTGAAACTATTGCAGCTTAGCATCCTTTATCATTTTTATTAAGTTTTCCTTGTTTTTAGAATTCAGCGTACCGTTAGGATTTCTTGTTTGTTTCTAAAGTTTATCTATTTGCCTTTCAGAATGAATCAATGACGACGTTGAGGTGTGCAGCAACCTAAAGAGGAAGAGGATGTTGCTTCAGAACATGGGGAAGTTCCTCTAGAGGAAGAGGAACTTGCACAACCTCGACACAAAGGAAGACCAAGGAATCAGGGAGGGCGCCGACGTGCCCAGGGGTGAAATGAGCAACCACCACCACAGGGTTTTGCCACCATTGACCAAGCTATTATGGAGGCTATGGCTAGGGGCATAGGCCAGGCTTTTCAATAGCCCAGACAGGTTTCTGATCTAGAGGCAATTAGTACTTTTGGCAGATCTTTTAGAGTACCATTTGATGGATTAAGGGACCCTATGGATTTTCTGAATATGATACGAAACAGGGTATCTTTTGCTGCAAATGATTCACAGAGAGTCGATATGGTTGAGACGTGTATGGAGAGGGAAGCTTATGATTGGTTTATAGTCGTTATTAGACCGATTATTGATACCATCACTTAGGAGGAGTTTGAGCATAGATTCCAGCAGCATTATATGCACATGTCATATCAGATGCAGAATAGGATTCAATTGTTGACTATCTCCAGAAAGGGAAACGAGACAGTTTCTGAATATACTAACAGATTCAGGAGATTGCTAAGGTTTACAGGCCCTATGGTTGAGGATGAGGCACAGTTAGTACACCTGTATGCTGCTGGTTAGGGGCCAGAATATGCTAGTATGAGGACCCAGGGGCAGGATTTGGATTCTGTTTATGTGGAAGCTATGTCAATAAAGGAGCGACTCCAGAGGCATCGTGGAGTGCCAAGATCTTATGGTGCTAGCAGTTCTAGATATGTAGGTCAGAGTAGTGGGTAAAGCAGTGGGTTTAGTGGACAGTTTCCCAAAGGTGTGCAGCAGTCCCAGATGAACTTTCAGGTTAGTTCTAGTAGTGGACAGAGCCACTTTGGGTCCCGAGTTCAGCTCAGAAGTAGACATGGTCGAGGAGGAAAGGGTGGTTCTTGCTTTAGGACTAGTAACAGTAGTAGTGGACAAAGCTCTAGTTGTGGTAGTACGGTTACAGCAGTTTTAGTTCTGGTCCGAGTGCTTGTCAGACTTGTGGGAGATTCCATCAGGGACCATGTCATCTTGCCCAGAATACATGCTTCAAATGCGGTCAGGTTAGGCATTATGTGAGGAACTGCCCGATCTATCCTTCTGTGAACCAGACTCAGTTTCATCTAACTTCTACAGCTTCTAGCATGGCTCTGCCACCAGTTCAGCCATGACCCCAGTATCCGACTACTTTTTAGGAAGGTCCTTATCAGGCAGGCCCTTCTTAGGGTGAATATCAGATGGTAGGCCAATAGGGCCGAGGGTATGGAGGCAGAAATGGTGGGAGATTTGGTGGCAGAACTAATGGCAGAGGAATGGGATAGGCGTCTACTTCACAGCAGGGTGGAGGCCAAGCTAGGGTCCTCACACTTATTCCCCAGGATGCTCAGACTTCGAAGATAGTGGTGGCAGGTACTATCCCGATATGTCATAATAATGCCTTGGTTTACATGATCCTGATGCAACGCATTCCTTTATTTCTCCTTCCTTTGCATCAAGGACCAATTGTAGAGGTATGAGGATGCTAAGTCCGTTGTCAGTGGCCACTTCTTTGAGTGATGTTCTGATCACTGACATTATATTTTCGTTATGCCATGTGATGATCGAAGGCAGAAAGATGATAGCAGATTTGATTTTGTTGGATGTGATGAACTTTGATATGATCCTAGGAATAGATTCGTTGTCCCAGCATTATGCTACCTTGGATTGCAAAATGAGAGAAGTGACATTCAGAATGCCTGAGATGAAGAGTTTAAGTTCAGAGGTGAGAAATGTGTGATGCCTTAGAACTTAACTTCTACAATCACAGCTAGGAAGTTGCTTAAAAGGGGATGTCAGGGATTCCTGGCTGTTGCCAGAGATACAATTCTGGAAGCAGATGATGTAAGTGATGTGCTAGTAGTATGTGAGTATCCAGATGTATTTCCAAAAGAGTTGTCAGGATTACCACCTGACAGGGAGATTGAATTCTGTATTGACATAGTACATGGTACCACTACCATTTCTATACCACCATATAGAATGGCCCCAGCTGAGTTGAGGGAGCTGAAGGAGTAGTTACATAAGTTACTTGATAAGGGTTTCATTAGACCTGGTATTTCTCCCTTGGGTGCACCTGTTTTGTTTGTCAAGAAGAAGGATGGTACACTCCGACTCTGTATTGATTACAGAGAATTGAACAAGGTGACAATCAAGAACAAGTATCCACTTCCCCGAATTGATGACTTGTTCAATCAGCTGCAAGGTGCTCAATGCTTTTCTAGGATCGATCCAAGATCGGGTTATCATCAGTTGAGGATCAGAGAAGAAGATATGCCAAAGACTGCATTTTGAACTAGATATGGTCACTATGAGTTTCGTGTTATGTCCTTTGGGTTGACTAATACTCCAGCAGCCTTTATGGATTTGATGAACAGAGTATTTAGACCATTTCTAGATCGATTTGTGATCATTTTTATTGATGATATTCTGATATATTCTAGAAGTATAGAAGAACATGAACAACATTTGAGGATGGTGTTGGAGACTTTGAGAAGGGAACAGTTGTATGCCAAATTTTCTAAATTTAAATTTTGGCTAGATAGTGTTACTTTCTTAGGGCACGTGGTGTCCAAGGAAGGAATTCATGTTGATCTAAAGAAGATTGAAGTGGTATTGGATTAGCCTAGACCTACCACAGTCACAGAGATTAGAAGCTTTCTGGGTTTGGTAGGCTACTATTGGAGATTTGTACAAAACTTTTCTCGGATAGCAGCACCATTGACATGGCTAACTCAGAAGAGTGTCAGGTTTGATTGGGACGAAGCTTGTGAGAATAGCTTTCAGTTACTAAAGGAGAGGTTGACTACAGCACCTGTGTTGACCTTGCCTTTAGGGACTGTTGGCTTTACTGTGTACTATAATGCTTTAAAAGTGGGCTTAGGGTGTGTGTTAATGCAGAATGAGCATGTAGTAGCCTATGCTTCTAGATAGCTGAAGAATCATTAGAGGAATTACCCTACCCACGATCTGGAATTGGTAGCTGTTGTGTTTGCATTGAAGATTTGGAGGCATTATCTCTTTGGTGTGCCCTGTAAGATATATACTGATCATAAATGCCTAAAGTATATATTTCAGCAGAGTAACCTGAACATGAGACAGATCAGATGGTTGGAACTATTGAAGGATTATGATTGTTCGATCATGTATCATCCTGGAAAGATGAATGTTATGGCAGATGCTTTGAGCAGGAAGTCAGCTGGAAGTCTTGCTCATATCAGTGTAGGAAGGAGACCTCTGTACAGGGAGATTGATCAACTATTTGATCAAGGATTGCAATGGTGGGTGAATAGGCATGGATGTTTGATAGCACAATTCATAATAAGAAATGTGTTTCTAGATAGGGTAAAGGCAGTTCAATCACAGGATCCGGAATTATAGAAGATTTTATACCAGGTGCAACGAGGCACAATAGAAGAGTTTAGGGTTGATGGTGAAAACATTTTGAGGATTGGCTCTAGGGTGTGCATGCCTAAGGTTGATAACCTGTAGAAGGAGATTATAGAAGAAGCTCATCATACACCTTACAGTGTTCATTCAAGTGCAACTAAAATGTACCATGATCTGATAAGCATGTATTGGTGGAGCGGGATGAAGAAGGATATAGCAGAGTTTGTGTTCAGGGGCATGACTTGTCAGAAAGTGAAGTTAGAGCATCAAAGGCCCTGCGGTTTGTTACAGCCATTACCCATCCTTGAGTGGAAGTGGGACATGATCACGATGGACTTTGTAACTGGGTTACCCCATACCCGGAGTGGGTATGACTCAATCTGGTGATTGTTGATAGATTAACCAAGTCAGCTCACTTTATACCTGTAAAGAAGAACTATACCATGCATAAGTTAACTGAATTATACATTTCTGAAATATAACGTCTGCATGGAGTTCCAGAGTCCATTGTATCCGATAGAGATTCGAGTTTCATCTCGATATTCTGGAGAGAACTGCAGTCAGCTTTAGAAACCAGATTGGATTTTAGCACGGCCTTTCACCCTCAGACAGACAGGCAGTCTGAGAGAACTATTCAGACCTTGGAAGACATGTTACGGACATGTGCCATGGACTTTGGTGGCTGTTGGGACTTGAATATTTCATTGATTGAATTTTCTTATAACAACGGTTATCATGCCATTATTGAAATGGCACCGTTTGAAGCATTGTATGGTAGGAAGTACAGATCCCTATTGTGTTGAGATATTGGTGAGAGGCAGCTTTCTGAACCTGAATTGGTTCAGATTACTTCTGAAAGGGTCCCATTGATATAACAAAGGTTGAAGACAGCATTTAGTCGACAGAGGAGTTATACAGATCCTAAGAGAAATGATATTTCTTTTGATGTTGGCGACTGGTGTGTTCTGAAGGTGTCACCCATGAAGGGTGTGATGAGATTTGGTAAGAAGGGTAAGCTGGCACCTATATATGTGGGACATTAAGAAATCAAGGCTAGAGTTGGTGATGTGGCCTACAGATTGGCCTTACCACCAGAATTATCTAGAATCCACCCGGTCTTTCACATATCAATGCTGAGGAAGTACATTTCAGACCCATCACATGTGATCCAGACAGATGATATTGAGATTGGGGAAGATTTGACATATGACGAGTACCCAGTGGCTGTGATTGATCATCAAGTGAGACAGTTACGATCCAAGTCAATCCCGATGGTGAAAGTGGTGTGGAGGAACCATTCTGTTGAAGATTGTACTTGGGAGCTGGAGCAGGATATGCAGGAGCAATTTCCCCACTTGTTTTTACAATGAGGTATGTTTCTAAATTCGATGATGAATTTATCTTAAGGTGGGGAGAATGTAATACTCGTAATTTTCCGTTTTAATTAATTTTTAATTTGAGAATTAATTAATTAAGTTTAAATCTTTCAAAATTCAAAATGGTAGTTACAGATGTCCATTTATGCTAAAATTTTGATTGAACATATTAAATATGCTTCCGAGCTTGTGGTAAAAATTTGGATTAAAACCGAGTTAAGAATAAAAATTAATTTGAGAAAAGGACTTTGTTGCAAACTAGAAAAGTATGTGTTATATACACATGTAGTCTGCTGGGCCTAATTGAAAGAGAAAAAGTTCAGAAAAATATCAGCTACAACAACTGAATTCTCTGAAACTTACCACTATAGACTGTCACCTTCTTCCTCTTTGTTCTCTCTCTACAGACCACCATTTTGTGCGTTCTATCTACCAAAATGTAGCTCTCCTCATCCTCTACCCTTTGACACCCATAATTGCTGCTGACGTTACCGAAAAATGGAGATACGAAGCTCGCAAGTTCCATCACCGGCGATCTTCTTCGTTCACCCAAATCCAACCATTAAACAAGCTTTTGGAGTTTACAGACGGTTAGATCGGCTCGAGCAGGTGGAGGAGCACCTAGTCCGCAACGCTAAATCACGGCGGAGGAGGTTGAACGGCGTTAGGGCTAAGGTTTTTGTTTTGGGTTGATTCAGGTGGTTTCACTTACGTTGGTGGTGCATGGTAAGTGGATTGGGACTCCTAAGGGTGTTGCAACGCGATCTGGAGCTTTGAGGACCCAACTGACCACCACTTCACGCGCCGCCGTTGACGGTGGCAGTGGGCCCCACTCCGGTTAGGGCCTTTTATATTTTTAAAAATTAGAGAAAATTATTCCGAGCAACTTTAATAAAGGACGAATAGGCATATGATGTATGGTTTGTAAATTAAAAATCCCGGAAATCGATTAGCGGTTTATGAAATTACTCGAACTACGTGCTACACGTCTAATTTAATTTTTTTGGATGTTTTATATGTTAAAACATGTTATATATATTATAATTAAGTCGAATTGGATTTGTTTGGCTGAATTTAATAATCGGATTAATTAATTGAACATTACGACTGTTTATACCGCATAACGAGATGTTGTAATTACGGATTGGTAAGGACTGTTTGGACTTTAAATAAGTATAGTTAATAGATATAAAATAGTGCAATAAGTTCAATAAATATATAAATATAGATGATGTTGGTTGGTGCTATAATTGTTGTGTTTAGTAAGTCCGGGTAAAGTGCTGTTTTTTTTATGCAGGATGGGTTTCACTTCGGTGGAGAGATGTCTGTTTTACAAGGAATGTTCTGTCAAATTTTTGATAGAATTTTCTCGTAAAATGTGATATCGAGTTTAGGATTGCTATATTGTAAATATGTTAGGATAATCGGAATAGTATATTTGAGAGGAATAGAAATCTAGAATTCTTTGAGTTATAGGAAATAACTATATTATTCTTAATTTTTAGTTTATTTATATTCTATAGAGAGTTCCAGAGGCCGAGGAGAGCCGAGTTCTTCTGGAGCGCATAGAGGCGCACCCTCGAACTGTGAGTCAATTTCATATTTATGAATTACTGTTATAGTGTATGTTTCAATATCATTCATACTACATTTCATATTCATTATTTTCATTTATTAGTTATATTAGAATATATAAACTATAGATATTTTAATATATGAATAAATGCATATGTTATGAATATGTTCTGTGAATTATTTGTGATGTGCTGAATGGAGGATGGATGTGGGACGAGCTACCCGGTGGGTGTCACCAGGCTGTGTGCACACAAGAGTCAGATATGTGGATATTATTTATGGTTATAAGGACGGGGCATGCTCGAGAAGCTCGGGCGCCGATCCTATTTATTGATGACAGTGGCATCCTCGAGAATACTCGGGCAACCGTATTGAATTTGGAATAAGAGACTAATATTGGATATAAGTGACATTATTTTATTCTGGATTTAGAGGGGAAACTAGGTGTTCTGCACCATTGCTTGTGTGTGTGTGTATATATATATATATTAGTTATTATATATTATTATTATTGTATGCTTGAGCTCATATAGGTTGCTTTTCAAAAATATGACATTGATTCACTCAATTAGGTCTGACTCCCCTTAAACTATTTTTTTTTCAGGATTCTATCCAAACCTCACCAATCAGGTCTCTACGCCAGATTTCTTCTTCTCCGGCAATTTTGTGAAGGTTCTTATTATCTATCGGATGTATTACTATTCAAGAAGCTGCAGTAGTAGCTTTATTGCATTAGGATGTTCTGGTTATGATGATGTTGGATATGTATTTTAACATGTTTATGATGATATTATCTTTGGATGGTTTTGAATGATATTTTGGATGATTGTAGCCTTGGAAGGCTCCAGCTGTTATGCTAGTTATACTATGACTATATATATGATTATTATTATTATTATTATGGATTATCTATGATTATTATTAACAGGTTTATATTTAATTGTGTGAAACCAAAATATATAATTTTGGTAGATTAGATTTATCATGATGTTTATCAGGTTTAGGCTAGCCACGGGTTCCGGTATCATATAGCTTTCCCATTCCCTGGCGCCGGTCATGTAACCCGGGATTGGGTTGTGACAACTTAGGTTTTGAACCTTGGCCAAACAAGCCAAGAAACACACCTCCCACCATTTTGACAAATGTAATTTGCTTATATAAATTATCAAATATATTATATATGTAAACCGAATGGTTAAACTGAACAGAACCAAATTATGTATAACTATTTCGATTCAGTTATATATTTATCTAAAAACCGAATGGTTTTAATTGTGAGCAAACGAAACAAACCGAATCGGTCCGTGCTCACCCCTAATCATATATAATTAATGATTATTTTAATTCTATTATAATTTACATTTGTTATACTGAATCGGACCGATCGGTTCAACTGAGAAATGAAGGCTAGTTCAGTTCGGTTTACATAATAAAACCGTAGTTCCGGTCGAACCTCATTAAACCGGATAGAATCGTTAAAACCATAAAAAAAATTGGAGACAAATAACCGTTAAAATCGACCGGTTTCTGAAAAATCAACCAGAAAAACACACTGTTCAAATTGGGGAAAAACAAAAGACAGGTCAGGTATTCCTCTATTCCCTTGCAAATCAAAAAATTAAAATGACTTAATTTTTCCCACCATCAAGCTCAACTTATGTTGTTTTTCATTCCCCAAAAAAATCTAA
>CANYLF012927632.1:0-15207 GCA_948193215.1 Bocquillonia castaneifolia
CTTTTACATAACATGGTGTTTATTCACTTGGTCAATGGTTTTTGTTGGATTAATTTGATTTTTTTTTTTTAAAAGGAAAAGCTCAAATTCGGCACCGAAAAATTTAGAGCAGCAATATTTAAAATATAAGCAAGAAAGTTGACCAAAATATTTGGCTTATCTCTACATGTGTGTTAATATAAATATACATGGGCATTCATTTGAATTTAGGTGAGTGCTTCGGGCAATTTAAGAGCTTGTGAGAGTAGCTCTATTTGTGTGGTGTGAGTTTATGTGGGTGTAATATTTTTTGGGTGTTTAATCTCTCTATAAGGTACAAAAATTATAATTAGTCCATTGAGTTATTTTTGTACAATTTGAGGGATAAACACCATTTGATTATTTTTGGGTTTCGGGTTGTGAGGATATTCTCCAAAAATTTTGAACTCCTCATATTTGTTAGTGGATTTTATTTTCTCTTTTGTCCGTGGAGGTAGGCTTACGCCGAACCACGTTAAATTTTGTGTCTCTGTTATTTTTTCTATTTTTGACGCCTCCTTTATTTTATTATTCCCAAATAAAATATTTGTCATACTTTCACTGCTCCGCTTATGTCCGGGTCAATTTATTAATTTTCACAACAATTAAATAATATAAACATGCTTAACCTACAAAATTAACGCCTCAGGATTCCAACTCGATCGGGCTATTTCCACGGGCCGAAGAAGACTTTGCCATAAAAAGCATCCAAACACCTGCACAAATGATGCTTGCTTTGCTTTCCCTGCCAGGCAGCATTCCAACAAAAAATTACCACCTAACCTTATACTTGATTTTTTTTACTGGATTGGCTCCAAATATTTTATACTATCAGATTCTTAATTGATACGGTCAAAGCAGCACTAATTCCAATGAAGAATAGCAGCATGATTCATCAAGTACTAATATAAAACTAATTAGTAGGTATGTATATAATATAACCAACTTTTAGACCATCTTAATATATACACTTGCAGAATTTTGCACATTTATGCATTTGATTGATTATTTCAGGAAGGAGCAAAAGAGGCTACAAAGTAGACTTTCTACCTTGGTGATGAGTAAAACATATATACAACATCCAACCTATATATTGTCGTTAATTAATTTTATAGTACTCTAATAATAAATATTGTTCATGAACTGGCTACTTCTGCTTTCACTAGAGGTTTAGAAGAGCTTTCACAAATTAACATGTGCTCTCCTCCTCCTGATGATTCTTCTACCAAACTTGATAGCTTTTCAACAATCTCTCCAGCATCAGGTCTTAAAGAAGGCTCTTCTTCAATGCAAGATCTTGCCAGATTAGCCAATGTTACAGCTGCCACGAACGAATAGTTTTCGCCTAATGCCTTGTCCATCCATCCCTTCAGCTCATCAGCATTTTCTGATGATAGTATTGACTTGACTTTCTTATAAAGACAAATGCTTCCTTCTCCGTTGTTGTCAGGTTTTGTTACCGGTGTTTCTCCTGATAAAACCTCCAGTAGAACTACCCCGAAAGCAAATATGTCGATGCTTGGAGAAACCGTGCCTTGATTAATGTACTCTGGAGCTAAGTAGCCCAGAATCCATGAACCAGGATTAGTCGAATCGATTTTAAGGTTCTCAATATCATCTTCAGTGCATTTAGCCATGCCGAAATTCCCAATCTTTGCATTGAAATCTTCATCTAGGAAGATGTTCTGGCTCTTCACATTTCTATGAACATAGCTTGGATTCATGATATGATGCATATACTGCAAGGCTACAGCTATATCAAGACATATCTTTAGCCTTTGATTCCATGTCAAGAAACAATAGTAGGAAGCTATGAACTGGTTCTTCATAGCCAATCCAGCATGAAGCCAGTCTTTTAAGGATCCGTTTTTGGCGTATTCAAAGACCAGAAACGAATCAGAACCTTCACTTAAACATGTCCCCAACAACCTAATTATGTGGGGATGATGATGAGCTGAGTTGCTGAGAAGACCAAATTCAATTTTCGACCTAGTTTCTGATTTCATGAGCTTTATCGCCAAGTTCTTTCCATTGAGACGGCCATGGTATACAGAACCATCAATAAGATTGCTTGAACTGAATTCTTCCGTTGCTTTTCTTAGCTCCTCCACTGTATACTTCTCAACAAGTACCTTTCGATTGCGAGGGGTGGCGTCAGTGATCTGACCATCAAGAGGATCCTGCTGGGATCCCTCAAACGATACTTTCTTCTCGCTGGTGGTTCTTACACTTAAACTAAGCTGTTGAAGCTCTGGATCTCCATCTTTGCTCATACCCTGCTGATTCTTCTTCTTCTTCAGCTGGATGATCAAGAAGGCTGCTACAATAGCAATGCTGGTTCCAACTACAACTCCAGTAACAGCAATATAGATTCCTACCATCCACATCTTTGACTTCTTCTTATGTGGATTAATAACTGGAATGCTTCTTTCACCAAAAGGGGAATTGGGTTGAAGACGGGGCTGTGAAAGAGGACCGTGGGGAGGCTCACTTTTGAGCGGTATCAAAAGTGAAGTATAAGGTACAAGGCTTTCAGGTTTCAAAACTGATAATGATCCGCTGTTTGCAGATATAATAGCTTGTGGAGTGGTATTGAATTTAATGGCCAATTTAGAGATTGTCTCTCCCGCAATTACAGGAGAAGAGAGCAAGAATCTTGTCCCTAGACTAACCTGGGATGAAGATGGACAAGCACATCTCAGAGGTACTAATAACCGAACCTTATCGGCAAGATTCAAAGGAGGAACACCCGGATTCTTTTCTCGAATGGCTTTGCAGGTTGTCAAGCCTTCCAAAGACTGAGCAATGCCATAAAAGCTCTCCCCTTTGATGGTAGTTTTGGTAACTTCAGCACCAAAGAAGCTACCATTGCATTTACAATCTATTGGAACCAACAAAGGCTGATTGTTTGGAAGAAAATCTGTGTTCTTAGACAAGTTATTTGCTTGAGCAATGACAAACCGGTTTAAACCCAAGTAAGAGCTCAAATTGGAAAGAGAAAAGAAGTAAGAATTAGTATAAAGAAGTGCAAATGTGCTGCAATGATTTTGTGATCCATTAATATTGCAACGGTAACCGGAAGCATCAGAAGTGGCAGTATCACAGCTCAACAAGTTGTTCTGGCCAAGGGAATAAGGGACAAGCAGACAAAACAACAAGACCAAAGCTCTACAGCAGAGTTGATCCAGGATAAAAATTGCCATGCCTATAGCCTCTCAATTCTAGCAATTAAAATAAGAGTTTTTTTCTCACTGGACGGTTGAATATGCTGGATCTATACAAAAAATATTACTATAGAAAAAAGGAAAAAGAAAAGATTATTTTCTCTCAATGCAACTGTGCTCTTGGAGATGGCAAAGGTATGTATGTATTTAAGTGTAATAACAGGTGGTTGGTTAGCAATCTAACCTTGGACTTGATTCCATGAGTTAAGGGGCGGCTATCTATCCCAAAGCTTTTCAGTTGCCGGTGATCATTTCCACCGCTATCTTAGCTATTATACAACTTCTTGGGCTTCAAACCTGCTTTTATATGCAACAATGTGGACATGCATACATATTTCTCCTAGGTACAATACTGTATGAATTTACAAATAAATTAACATTACACTCAAGTAAAGTAAAAATATACAGCTACACTCTTTTAAATTATCTCGAAAATTGTAAGTATGCTTTACTTCATTAAACAATATGTTTAATTATTTATTTTAATCAATCTCAAAAGTTACTTGTAAAGATATTATTTAAAATTACCTAGCAAGGAATAGGAACTCATTAAACTAAAAGAGGCCGCTATTCACTTTTTTAAGCAAGAAGGTCACCAAATGAGGTCATTAATCATTTTAAGTGGGATTCCTGATTTAATTTGGCAAAAAAAGAAAAGAAAAATTCTTAGCTATTCATAGTGTATATATCAAGAGATATATATCTCATATATGTGTCAATCAAGTGTAAGAACTAATTAACTCAGAAATATAAAATACCTTTATGTTATTAATCTAACACTCTAGTTTGTACATTAAATGTAGGTTCTAACAACCTCGGAAAGAGAATCCCAAGATAGGAGTACAAATTAAGGACTGAACAGAAGCAACCTTCAATAAGCCAACATTTTATGACAAGAAAATATTGGTTACGAAATCCCAATAAACAAGCATCTAAGCTTTGAGGAACATCAGTGATCGGACATCTTCCTCGTACTATACGAAGTATATGGATTCGTATCCCAACAACTCATTGCCCTTTTAAAATTTCTAATGTACTGAAAACTTACTGTGCCACAGATCATATAACTTATCATCATCGATCAGTATCAGTTCGTAGTGCATATAACATACAAACATGTACGAAAATTAAAGATTTCATAGGGTAATGTACGTTACTATAAAGTCATTGAGGTCCAAAAACTGCGTGTCAACAAATCAATAAAAATAACAGAATAAAAAGGCAAATGTACAGGAGAATCATGTACAAACATGCATGGCAGACAATTCTCCCAGCATCAAATATATTTCAATTTTAGTGGGAAAATTCCTCATCAAATCACATCAAAAGATAAACTTAGGAAGCATATAGGGGAAGGCTATGCACTTCACATAAAAATTATAATGTTAACGACCAAAATGCCTTTGTCATCTACAGAATTTCTAGACAGACCATGTGACATTAGTCTTTCTCAGTCTGTCTCATATGCATACGTGGAAGCACCAAAAAAAAAAAGAATGAGAAATTCAAAGGGGATTCCTGTGCATGAACCTCGATGTACATGTACAGAAAATAAATAATGTATAGTAAATAAAATTTTCATCTACACATATCTTTAGAAGTAGAAGAAAATCTTGTTCAATTTGCGCAAAGAATTAAGATGAAAGCAAGCTTATAAACTTTTGTCAAAGCAATATGTATAGAAATGATACGAGCATGAAAATGAAAAGGAAAGATGATATGAGTACACAAATGAAAAGATGGTACATGCATGGTAAAGCTTAGGCATAAAAGTGAGGATGGGAGTTGATAGGTCAATGTTGATATGAATATATATCCCAAAGTTTACAAA
Source organism: Bocquillonia castaneifolia (assembly GCA_948193215.1). Lineage (NCBI taxonomy): Eukaryota > Viridiplantae > Streptophyta > Magnoliopsida > Malpighiales > Euphorbiaceae > Bocquillonia > Bocquillonia castaneifolia. Next base: position 5,074 of record CANYLF012927632.1, read on the forward strand.
GAACCAATAATGTCCTAAAAAGTACTGGCTATGGTGACTTTTCCTTGCGTACAAGGAGTATCCTCTACAATCATAACATCAAAGAACAGCTTATGACACAAAAAGTAATACATGGGTATTATGCGCTACACATATATCTCAGAGCAGAATGAGATTTCTAAAGTAGATTATGTGCTTAAAAAGTACAGATGGTTATAATTTATAAATGGAAAATGATCAACTAGTTAAAACTCCTGTTTACGTATTCCATGTGAACAATTCAATGGCTGCCACCATCCATGACAATCAAAACTAATCTGCCAAAAGTTACAAATGAAAATGGGTGAGCTTAAATGATGTTAAAAGAGACTTTTTATTAGCCTTTTGAAAGCTAGGAAGTTAGCTCACCCCTACCAATACCATGATCAAATCTTTCACCTTTAGCCCATGTACCAAGAAATTCTTCTCTTATAGCATTTCTTTACATGTGTAGTTGCAAACCGATTTTATAATTCCTAGTGTGTGAAAAATATGCATGCAAATGAATCTTCTTCAATATTTCGAGAGCAAGATGACATTGACCGTTTAACACTCAGCATAGCAAGGCAGCAGAGTCTCCAATAAGACCACTTTTTGTACCCAAGGATTAAAATACTTAACAAAAAGTACCCATTTACCAAGGAAGAGAAAGTAGAGGGGGCTTTCAACATGCATGTGATGACACATGCTAGCCACTAGTGCCAGTAGTAATTAGAATAGGATTAATCAGAATAACTCCTTGTAAGGCAACTAGATAAGAACGAAGTTGGTTTTATTAAGCCAAAGCCGATCGGATGATACAACATTGTCCCTCACGTGTACAAAGAAAGATATGAAGACCAGTATATCAAGAAATGCAATGATTTTTTTTAACACAGAAATTAATGATTTATTCCACCAGAAAATATAATTTCCAAGCAAAGAATGACCAGAAATCCCAAGGGACTGGGTAACAAATGCAAGATGAGTTGCAGATAAATCAGGCATTGTATCTAGATAAGCTAAGTTTAGACTCGTGATGGAGGTTGACAATTGTATACTCCAAATTCCAAAATATGGGTCTACCAAAAGTTTAAATATTAGATTAATATGACATAATTATGTAACATATTATAAAACTATAAAATTTAACGGTTAAATATTAATAATTTAATATTTCTGAAGTGCATTTTATATTCCTGAAATATAAACGAAATAAACTTTTTAACCAAATAATTTTGCAGAATGTGACAAACAAAAAGCAACATTTTAAAGGATCCATCCATATATATTTCAGGAGTATTTAAGAAGCAATCATTTATGACTTAGACTCTCAGAGTAAACTTCATTTTTCCCCTCAGGCCTCCCCATCAGTCCTCCTCCCTTATATCTTTGTTTTATACTATACTATACACACCAGATATAGAGTTTTCAAACAACTAGTACCTGTAAGATCATCGCAAAGGATATTTCAAAAAAAAAAACAAAGATTATCGCAATGGAGAGAAACTATGAACAACATGCCCAAGGCTAAGAATAAATCACATTTATCAGTCGAGAGGCTTACCGTAACACATGAAAAAAATTATGCTAGGCGGCATATGCATAAAGGAAAACTTACAATTGGAAGCATGATTATCAGAGAACTCATTTCTGAATTTTATCTAATCACTAAAAAGACCTCTGAAAGATTCTTCTTATACTCCTAAATTAAGAAAGTTTCACTAGAAAATCATTCATAAAATGCAAATTAAGCAGCACATCTCCCTTGTAAGGAGGTTGCAAAATGGAATTTATTGTATAAAAAACAGAGGTAGGATCCAATCTAGGATGACACTAAAATGCAAGTTTATAGAGTATCATACCGTTCAAATAAACTAGCAACTAGTCAATAAACCAGCAAATGAGCATGAAGATAGACTTTATTGGAGGATAGTGATCCGATACTTCTACATGCATCAATTTTATCCAAACCATTAAGGGTTTCCAAGTCTTGTTGGCATACAAAGTTGCATGATTCTGAAAATGATGTGGAGAGGAGTATATAAAAGAGATAAAATAAACAAAATCAAGGTGCTTATAAATTTCATCAGAACATACTTAAAACAATGTACAGTCTTCATTCATATATTTCTGACAATCCAGCTATTGGTCTTGCCTGTTTGAATGTCAATTGTTTCTCTGAGCTTCCTGGACACTCTTTTTCATAAGTGATATTACATGGGCTGGTTCAGGGGCTCCAAACACTGAACTTCCTGCCACAATGCAGTTTGCACCAGCTGAAGCAGCCATGTCAATCGTTGAGGGCCCTAAACCACCATCCACCTGCAGAGAAGTTGCAAACATTTCAGCGACAATTGAGCAGGCAAGCACAGTTCTCGGCTTCTTTGACACATACACATGATAGACAGAGAAACATAGTCCAACTTTTGTCTTTAGATTCATCCTCCTTTGCAAGAGGAAAAAAGGAGGAGGAATTTTCAATGTATGTAATAAACAGAACCAAGAGGCAAGGGAAGAACTAAAACAGAAAATCATAAACTGCATGATATGAGAAGACATGCTCAAAATAAGTATGCTAATAGATGTCTTATGTCTGGACTAGTAGAAAGGTGAAGAAGTATAGGGAGCCTATAATCAAGAATTTTGCATTAGGGATAAACAAACCAACCGTTGTTTGAAGTTTCAAATTCTTACCAATGTTTACATCAGGAAAATCTGCATTAACGTTACAACAATGCCTAAGCAATTTGAAGAAAATGCTTTGAAAATTTCTAAATAGTTAAAAAAAAGTTTTCAAGTCAATTTAAGTTCTGGAAACAGCAATGATGGATTAGTTTGTTCTTCAATAATTACAAGTAGAAGAAATAACTAAGCATGAGATGCAGCCAGGAAGTAAATAACGCATAACTATATAGAGAAAGCAAAGGAATCAGAAATTTAATTCACATAAGTATCTGTAAGTAAGATAAAACAAAACAGTCATGGACTCACCTCTATATCAAGTGATGGATACCTGTTCCTTAGTGTCTTTACCTAATAAAAGGAAAATAAACAATGGTCAAAAAATCAAGAAATCCTGGTAATCATGAAATGAATTGGGACTGTGCTTCGTGCATGTGTGAGAAAGAGAGAGAACGGAAGAGAAAAAAATATAGCACCTTTTCCATCATAGTTGGCATGAACTTTTGTCCGCCAAATCCAGGTTCAACAGTCATCACAAGGACCATTTCCACAGGATTTTCACATTCAACCTGAGAGTTCCAAATCAAATGTGACATCTCCCATTTACCTAAATTGCTAGCAGCACAAAAAAAAATGATAATTAAACAAGCAAAATTTGTTTCTTTCTTCCGGTTTTTTCTTCAAATTTCTAAGAAAATACAAGAGAGAAAAAGCTTACCAAAGGATAAACTTCCTCAATATGAGTTCCAGGCTTTAAAGCTACACCAGGCCTCATGCCCTTCGACTTGATTCTCTCTATCAAGTCAGCCCAATTTTCTGCAATGCAAGCAAGCAAATGAGAAAGGAGCGTGCCTCCGTGCATTCCATTATGAAAAGATCAAATAGAAAAAAAAAAAAAGGCAACCTCTAGAAGCCTCAACATGAAATGTAAAACCAGAAGCACCAGCTTCACCAAGAGGCTCAACATAATCCATAGGATTAGTCACCATAAGGTGGCAATCTAAATAAGACCTACCAAACCAAAGCCATAAATTATATACACATACACACCAAATACGAATGTTAAAAAATTAAAATAAATAAATAAATAAAAAGTAAAACAGGACATTACTTTGTGTGTTTCCTTAAACTCTCAATCACAGGAGCACCAATTGTTAGATTTGGGACAAAATGCCTGTTTTCAATTAATAATAACAATAATAAAATGTTAAACGCAAAAAAATTAAAATTAATATTAAAAATTAAGAGAATTAATTAAATTCACCCAATCCAATTTGTATCAAGCACTCATACCCATCCTGCAAAAGAAGATGAATACAAAGAAGCGATTACAAGTTTTATTTAAAAAAGAAAAAAGAAAAACCTAATTCAATACTTGATTAATTTTTATTAGTTAAATAAAAAATAAGCTAATACCATGATATCCATGTGTAGCCAATCAGCGCCGCAGTTGAGCATGCGTTCGGCTTCTGTTGCTAAATTAGCGAAATCTGATGACAGCATTGACGGTGCGATCTTCGGTGTTACGCCCATTTTTTAGACTCCAGTTGAGTGATTGACCCGTTTGAAAATGAAATTTGGGTTTCGGATTCTGAAAGTGGGTTGTCGCCGTCGTTGGCGTGGAACATGCGAGGGAGGAGGGAGGGAGGGTCATTTAATTTAAGATTTTTTAGAAAAACGACGTCGTTTTTTTGTTAAGAAGTTCAAAATACTTTCACCTACGTTACCTAACTTCTCTGAAATTCGCGGGTGAATTTGTTGGCCATTAACTAAAGTAGTAATAACTTTCCTTTAAAAAAAAATGTTAGCTGATATTGCACTCACCTTGATTAAGGTTTTTTTTTTTCACTTATTAAAAAAATAGATAAAATATAAAGGCTACAGTAGTTTTATTATTCATAATTTAGAGCAAAATAATTAAAAACTTTGGACTTCACATAGAATTGAATTAACACTTGATTTTTTTTAATCTGAGGGGATTTAGATTTCTACCACTAGGATATGTTTTTGAGAAACAGTTGACATTTTGACTGAATTTTTTATTTAGTGATTTTGGATTGAAATGAAAATAATATATATTGAAAATAAAGAAAATCAAAATAAATTATTGCTAAAATTTTTTTCTGCATATATATTCAGTAATGGAGGTTTTACGGTGAAATTTGAGAAATTCTATTGGATGAATTAAGAAAATATGTATTGATATAATTTACCAACAAACTCCTCCATGTAAAATTTATTATTTTTCATGAAAATAAAATTACAGTTTACAACTCATCAGGAGATTTTTTTTTTTTTTTTTGTGTCTAACACGATGCCATTGGGAGATCAAGTAATAAACCCGCCACTAATTAAAATTGGGCCAGTCACTGAGAGAGTAGGAAAAACCTATAGCCCATGACAAAAAAACCATATAGAACTGACTGAACGTCAGCAACTTGCCATGTAAAGGAAATAAAGAGAGAGATAAAAAAAAAAAAAAAAACAGAGAAAAGAGTTATAAACACTAAATTTTAACCCCATTAATTTTAAATTAACAAAGATGGAGTGGACATGAGTGATAATATGGAATCAAAGTCTCTTACCACCCATTGATAATAAAACTAATCCTCATGCGTTTCCGCTAAAAGAATGGAATAATTATTCAAAAATAATAATTAGATAAAGAATAAAATGACTATTTGATACAAAATTAATATTTTCTTATATAGTTGGTTGAATTGCAACTCTCTAATTTTACATAATAATAACTATTTACGATACATAAAGAATATCTATTTCTAATTTTTTTTCCATTTTACAAATGAAACACATTGATTAATCACGAAGGTCACATTATTGATGCTTAGCTCTGAAGAATCAACTTATATTTTCTTAAAAATTGAAATTATTATTCAGATTTCTCTTCTCATATAATTCATTTTGTTATTCCTTAGCTATTTTAATAATTACAAAAACTTGAGTTTAACAAAATGTATTTATAATTTTCGACTATTTCATAATGAAAAGACTAAAAAACATGGTTATTAACAAATTTCAGTAACTAAGTTCAACGATTATAAAACAGTAGGAACGCATGTGTTTTCTAAAGTTAGAAATCAAGGATTTTATATGATAAACCTTTCTAACGAAAAAAAAAATCATAATAATTAAAATAAACATATGAGGCTAAAACGAAAACACTTAATAGAGACATGATTAGAAATGTTGGGTTGGTATAGGAAATGACTAACAATACAGACAAGATTTTTATTCTATAATTAGATCTTTAAAGCACAATTAATTAACTAAATATATAAACTATTATCAATTTATTATTATTTTTTTGAGTTGGTTTAAGACTTTTAGTTGATTCACATCTTCAATTTTAGAACTTTGGAGTTTTGTTGGATGATTGGGTTGGAGCCCCCACCACAAAGGCACTGTGTCCTAATACTGCCACCACCCCATTATGTCTTTTTTATGTGACATGAAGGGGCTTTCAACTTTATTCCTTTAATCACTAAATTTTTCTGATTAGACGACATAGCCCACATCTATCCAAATTATTGTAATTTTTGTAATATCTATACAATTTTCCTTAAAAGTAAATTCTTAAGAAGATGATCTTTTTTTTTTAGTATGAGAAATATCAGTTTTTTTTCCATTAGACAGTTTGTGAAAGGGTTAATTACATTCACGGTTCTTGAATTTTACCTGTTATAACGTTATGGTCCTTTAACTTTAAATTATAATAAGAAACCCCTGGAATTTTAATTTTTGTAAGACAAAACCCTTGAATTTTACCCGTTGTAACGTTATAGTCCTTCAACTTTGAATTGTAACAAGAAACCTCCGGAACTTTAATTTTTGTAAGACAAAACCCTCTCTCATTATTATCCAATCTTCATCTTATTATAAAAAATTCATTTTAATGAATTTTGATATGAAATGTTTTATACGAGTCAAGAAAAACATAATTTAAATTATAAAAAAATAAAAAAATATATTTTGAATATGAAATTATTTTTTTCTATTTTTAATTGAAAAATTCATAGAAAATAAACAAAATTTCCAAATGGTCCAAATTTTGGTGAGAGATTATGATACAATATTTTTAATTTATTAGAATAGAAGATGATAAAAATCGGGTTAACGTTAGTTGATGAATACTAACGGTAGTGACTTTTTGTGTTCCTAAATACAAATGGAAATATTTATCCACTTTCGTTAATCAAATTTTACCATATTGTATTCTAATAAATTGAGAATATTTTAACATCAAATCTCACCAGATTTTGGACCATTTGAGTATTTTATCTATTTTTCTATTAATTTTTCAAATTTATTCAATTAAAAATAGAAAAAATAATTTCATGATCAAAATATTTTTTATTTTTTATAAATTAAATTGCATTTTTGTTGACTCGTATAAAAAATTTCATATCAAAATTCATCTTAAAATTTCATATCAAAATTCATTAAGATGAATTTTTTAAAAGGAGATAAAGATTGAATAATAATGAGATGAGGTTTTATGTTATAAAATTTAAAGTTTTGGGGATTTTTTGTTACAAATCAAAATTGAAAGACCATAATATTACAACGGGAAAATTTTAAGAATGTAATTAAACGGTTGTTTAATCATTACAAACTATTGCGCCAAAGAAAAGTTGTTAGAAAATTAGTAATCGATTGCTTAATTTTTTGTGAACTGAGATCAATTGATTTATTAACCTTGCTTATTGAGTGGATATCATATAGTAGACGTCGGCAACAAATTTTGAATTCAACAATTGAGTTTTTATTTTAAAAAATGACTAACCAAGACTTTATGATATTGACAATTGGAGAGATCATTTGCTTTATTAATCTTAATTCTTGAATGAATATAAAGAAATTAAAATGTCAGAAATAATTTTGAATTAAACTGTTGAATTTTTATTAGGAAAAAAAACAAGATCTTATTAATAATTAAATTAATGAAAGAACTTGAGAAGCATAAGTAGTGGTCTAAAAAAATGTTTAAGCATATTCTTGTCATTTATCTCATATTTTTTTTACCCATGTTACAATTCATTTAATATTCTGATTTGTGTTTTTTTTTTTTTTTAAATCGCACTTCTATACAGTATAACCCTACTCTCATGCTTTGGCTTTCAACTAAATCGATCTATTGAATTTTACCAAAAATATAATTAAGATGTAGCAAGTAATTCTATGATAAAGAAAAACATAAGGTGCCGCATTGATTTTTCTAGATAAGATGAGAAGTGGATTATGACTTGGGGATAGCAGCCTCTTCGAATTATTGATACTACTAATAAATCAGCTGTTTCATCACTCATGATAATTTTATGTCTTTCTTCCACTTGCCAAAATATCCATAAAGAGAAAGGAAGGATTACCTTCCAATCATTCTTCCACTAGAACGACGACTTTGGCACATACACATACACATACACCTTAGAATTCATTTGTTACTTGTAAATCATGATTTTATTTATTTATTAGTCCCTCTCTTTCATTGTTTAAAGTTATACATATAGCTCATTTTTTGCTAATATAATCAATATTTTAATTAATTATTTATCAGTTTAACTCTCTTATATTGTTTAAAAATAATTATTTAGAGGGGTTTTTACCAAAATTGAAAAGTATTCAAAATAGTGTGCATTGCAACACTTTACTTTTGTCATTCACTAATCATGGTCGGTAGATTTATGCCATAAAATAATTTTTTTTCAAATATTAGACTTTTCTTTTCTTGAGATAAATGTTTTAACTAATGACGTGTGTGTTTAATAACATCATTAAGCATGAGTCAGAACTATTAATAGTATTTTTCATAGTCAAAACCTTTAGAATGTTTAAATAAGGATTAAGAGGAAAAATGAAAAATTAGAACTTAAAAGGGTGTCTCTATATATGCTTAACTTACTAGCATGTAATCAATATGAAAATCTCAAATTTGAATTTTTTTTTTTTAAAAAAAAAAAGCCTTAAAAAGGTAACATGTATATCCAAGTTTGTCTTCTCAATCAACATGGTCTTAAAAAAATGCCAGGGAATTGACAATTTAACGATGAAAAGTAAAGTGTTGTAATATAGGAAAAGTGTAAATTAACGTAAAGCACCAAACCAAACATAAATAAAAGGACTAATTAAGAAGGCAAACAATTAATATGCATTATTTCATTCAATAATTGTTAACATCCCAATAAGGGTGTTTGTGTCGATTGTAAATAAAAAATTAATAAATTATAAATTGATGATTAATAAATGTGTATTGAAAAAATAAACAAACTTAAATTAAAAGACAAAAATGCTCCTATTGGGATGTCCCAATTTGGGACATTAAACACTTTCCTATTTCATTTCATGTGACCAAAAAGATTAGTAAATAGTACTATAAATAGCAATGAAATCTAATTAAATGTAGAGAAAGGCACACTACCAAAGGTTTACAAAAATGAAAAGAAACAGAAAGACAGTGCGAAAGAGATATATACCAAACCCTCTGAATGGACAAAACTGAAAGCAATGTGTGTGTACATATAATATTTATATAAATTAAAAAATATATACAATTGTAATACTGATATTTAGGTCATCAAGTGGATTTAAAATGGATAATATATAGAGAGACAAGTCAATGAGCAAGTCTGTTAAACAACGAAATTGCCAATCCATTTTAGCCCTAATTTAGCAAAATGGGTAGTATCCAAATCCAATTAAAAGTCATTTTCAATAGCACAAAATTGTAGGTATCATGAAAGTTCAATCTATCATCAAACATGTGTAAAGACACACTTACTCGATAATATGAATGAAACGCGATACCCTCTATCTGCCATCATTATTACAATTTCAAGCAAATATGGACGCATGTAGTTCAACTATCTCATTCCAATTCTACTATATCCAGGCATTAATATATTATTATGCATTTTAATAATTGAATTTGTATGAGGGAAGATTGGTATAGATAACATAATTCTTTTGATTTCAGGACCTGAGTTTGAACTGAAAGAAAATTAGCGCTTTACTTTAATGCGAAAGTGATTTTTCATAACCCAGAACCACATACAAACAAATCAATTTAACCAAAATATGAATATGAGAATTTAAACCTAAAGAGAAAATTAGGGAAACTTACTTGGATCCATAATAATAAGCTTGATTCCACAAAAGTTAATTTGTAGTGTTTCACCTTTTTGATCATATAACCTTTGATTTAGGCCCAATAGCCTTTTATGGCCTGAACTTTAGGCCATTTTTCAAACATAGCCCCAACTTCAAAAAGTTTCAGTTAGCACTTGGTACTTTTCAAATTGATTCAAATATGGCCAACTCGATTTTGGCGTGTGTTTTGGCTGAAATGGCTTGCTGACGAGGCTCTCATTGCTGACGTGGCTTGCTGACGTGGCTACCACGTCAGCCAAAACACATGCCACGTCAGCCACACATGCC
>CANYLF012928926.1:0-14795 GCA_948193215.1 Bocquillonia castaneifolia
AAGTGACAAAACAAAATTCCTAAACTTTTATATATTTATATAGATATCATATGTGAATTTTTATTAGTCGGACTAAATTTGGATTCTCATTCCATTTTCAAGTTTCGCGTGTTATCTAAACATTCAAATTGTGAATCACCACAACATTAATTCCTTATTTGAAGAGTTACATATGAAGATCTAAAATAACCTTCTAAATGAGCCTTATGATTAAAAGGTCTTTGTAAAATAGTCTAACCTAGAACGCTTTATGATTAATCTTATTAAAAATTAATATTTAAATTAAAAAATAAAACTTTGAGGCAAAAATCATTTTCCAATATACTAAGGGGCCGTTTGGTTTGAACTCGGGAATCGGAATCGGAATAAGAATCGGAATGGAAATTAAGAGGAATGGGAAAGGAAATGAAAGCTTTGATAAGTTGTTTGGTTAACTAAAGAGTGGAAAAAGGAATGAGAATTTTATAATAATATTTTTAATTATTTATAATATTAAAATATTTTAATTTTTATTATTTTTATCATTTTATATGTTTTATTTGTAAAATATAAATCTTATATGTAAATTTTCACTAATTTAAGCAATTAATAATGGTTTAGCTTAATTACCATGGGAATGAAAAATCCATTCTCTAGGGGTAGAGGGGGATGGATAATTCCCATTGAGAGGTTATTCCATTCTCATTCCCCCATCAATTTAGCTCAACTAAACATCAAGAATGGGAATCATTCATTCCGATTCCGATTCCTCCCTCATTTTTAAGCATACCAAACGACCCGTAAGCTTAGTGATCCACATAGGTTTCTCCACATTGTCAACATGTAAAGCCATACTCATCACTAATTACTCTACAAAAGGAGGTTCACCAAATAAAACTGATTATATTGAAAGGAAAAACAATGTGATCCAAGGACCTAGAACTAACTCTTAAGGGAAAGTATGTATCATCTCACATTCATCTAGAAAAAGGTCTAACTGACAACAAGTAGTTGGAGTTGTGCATGAACATTTTCTTGGACATTGAGCTCTTTGAAAACCCATATTGGTCTGTGCTAAAAGGGCTTGTACCAAACGAGGGCCAAAAAGATGCTTTCATCCTTTTTTATATTACTGGATAGAAGATAGTAGTATTGAATGAAAAAATACGAATATCTAGGGAAAATAAATCGAGAATGGGAAGAAAAGGGTAACTATCTATTGGAACTTCCTCAAAAATAGAAAAATAGGTTTTTGCACTAACCAAGTGGACTCTACCTACATCACCAGGTTTAGTAGTTATTTATTTGTAAATACTGAATATCCGCAACTAAATTTTAAGATTAGAGTAGCAATGTTTACAAAAAAAAAAAGTACTTTTGCAATCAAAGCTTATGTGTAAAAGGCTATATAATTGATTCACCTCAAAGTTGACAGTATTACTTGGTAATATTACAGATTCATCATGCAATATATATGAGAGGTAACAAGGCATTATTCTAAAAAAAGTACTAAAACATTATGAACACAAGAAAGATAACAATTGAGGGCCAAAGAAGTGCTTCTAAGCTTAATATGTTAATAAGTATAAAGAATTCATCTTCAAGAAGACTCTGCAAATTTCTGAAGTCCAATGATCCAGCAAATAAAATAATAATAATACAACCTACCCTCTCCTCTTCTTTCTATCTCCCTATTATTCCCTGTTGACTATTGACTTTAAATCAAAGTGCATGTTGGTACTCCTTTGATGGCACCACTTTCTATCTTGTGGGCAATCCTCTTCTTAAATAAGATCTAAGACACTCAAATCGTTTGAGATGTTTATGGGACCTCAATTGGAATATCATCTTCCAAATTGAGATTGCAAGCTGCACTTACAACAGGCATTGCTAAAAGAATGTATGATGAAAGCAGAACCAGTCCATATGTGTGAACTGGAAATGCATACTGAATAAATAGATGCATGTTAAAATAATGTTCGATGAAAATGCATAGTGTGTGTCCTCATAAGCCAATTACAATATAGGTTATTGGTACCTTGGCTTGTATGATATCATAGTTTCTGAATGAGCATGATTTCCCATTTTTTTCTAGCTGTTGTTTCAGAAAACAACTGAAATCATTAGAACCGCAGCAGAAATCCACTATCTGTAACACACAGCACATGAGCATGAAATTAAGAGCAGCAACTACAGCCAAATCAGATACTTAAAAGGCATAAAAATATAAGAAATATGTTAAGCTAAGGTCAAGAACACATTGAAGATCTTTAGAAAAGGTTTGTATTTCTGAATTTTCTGCTTCAAGCTATAATATCTCCAGACAGCACAGAATAAAGAAATTTGCACAATTTGTTTTCCTAGTATGGTCAATTAATATTAACATTCAAATATATCCAAAAACAAAATGAGTAGAAACGCATATTTAAGCCAAACAAACTACAATCTCACCATATCACCATCTTGCACATACCACTGGATACGATCAACAATCTGGATAACAAACTTGGACAGTTAGTTCACATTAATATAGTACGTAAAATATATTGACAGCAGTTCCTAGCTTATGTTTATCTTTCCTGATGTTAGACACACTGTCCAAAGAAAAAAATAAAAAAATGACACCATAATTCAGTGAAATAATCCTCAAATGAGTATTACTGACAAGTTCATAATATAAACTTATCATCGGGATGGGCAGAAAAATTTACAGTGTATAACTAAGTGTGCCTCAACAATAATACCAGGGACATTGAGATTTCAGCTCCTCGCTCATTCACATGGTGAATCTTTATGTTTCCTGCCTCATGTGTTAATAAAATGTTCAAAAAATTGCTTCAAAATTTTACTTTTCAGTTTGGGCACAAATATCAATTAAATTCATTTCTAAATCCAACAGTATAATACATTTCAATGCTTGAAAATTGTCTCAGACAAAACCAGTATATGTGTTTTGGAGTTCTAATGAATAAGGCCGGAGTTATACTATAAAAAGTGGGAACTTCGAAAAAACATCTCAATATTCATTTTGCCTTATTTGTCAAGAATAGCTATCTCATTGTTATCCAGACATCACCACAAGCATACATGTTTCAAGACCAACCCGCCCTTGGAATAGGTACAGCTTCTGAAAGTATTGACATGTGAAATTCCCTATTGTTTAGCTTTGGTAATACCAACACTTATTACTTCTTGAAGCTATGTGAGAAAGAAACTATAATGTTTCATCTACAACATAAAGTGGCTTTTTAGCTATGATATGTAACGTAACTAACAAGAAAATTACATAATTTCTTCAGAGTTCAATGTCTTCATGTTTTCCACATTAAGCATTTGAACTAAATGCAAATCTTTCCTTGTAATTAATCTAAAAACGAGCCATGCACATTCCTATTGTGCAGCTGTCTGGACGTTAATTCAGTGTCACCACATTACATACTGATTGGTGTAATTGGCATTTAGAAGTTCAACTTGTATTGTCAATTCCAAAGAAGTGGTTTGCTGAATCAGTGCAAGTCCAACCAAGAGGCAAACAAATTCTTGGAATAAAATCAAATTCTTTCAACAAAAAAGTAGAGAAAATTATTTACCTCCTTCAGCTTTTCTGCTTGGGTAAAATGCCGACCAAAAGATGTATAGCGTGCTCCATGGAAAAAAGGTGCTAGGTAGACTTTAAGCTTTTTCTACATAATATGAGCATGTTGTCAGCATGTTTCTTACATAACTACATTTTTAGATACCATTATAATGAATTAACAGTATGTATAAGGTGACAGACATAATACACAGCGACTTGATGCAAACAATTACTGGCCAGAAATTCTTTTAACAGAAAAAATAAGGAAAAAAAAAGAAGAAGATATAATATTTCTGATTATCGAGACACAGGCATTTTCTTATTACAACCATCTATTGATTCCAAAGCTTCAATTTATTGAAAAAACACCAAGCAGCACTTCAAGATAACCTAAGATGAAGTATTATGAAACTGAATGAGAACAAAATGTACTCATTATATCACATAAAAATTTCTGTTAGGAGACCACTTTGTGAAGTGTCCTTATCTGCTGCAAAACATTACCATTAGATTCTTTGAAGACTCCATATCAAAAAAAAAAAAAGATTCCTTGGAGATTGGACTTCCTCCTAGATTGGATTTTTTTGAGAAGAAAAAAACTGATAGATGTAACACAAGCATGGTGATTTCAAAATATTCACACTAAAATATTCTAAAGAGATCCAAACTTCAAGTTCTCCAATCTAAACTAGACAAAGGCTAATAAAAAGACACAAGTGGGACTACTAACAAATGAAGGTATCTGGAATAGTAGTTCCTATGTCTAGGAGTTTATACTTTCCTTTTGTTTTTAATTCTTACCTACAAGTCTTTATTAGTTAATTTTTCTTAATTAGAATAGAACTAATTTGTCCTAGTTTAGGATCACTTTGAGTCTATATAAACACTTAGATTTGTAATGTTTAGTCGAGGTTTTGAGAGTTTAATGAAATTTACAAGCAAAATTTGCTATTTGAATTGTGTTGACTCAATTCTATTTCTTTGGTTTTCTCACATAATTCAGATCTGAATTTCAGAATTTCTTTAACTTCAGCCGCGTTTTCATAAATCAGCTGTAGAATAGCTTTTCCTAAATCTGTTATACATCACCTAGACAACTCACCCTTCTGAAGATGTCAAACCACATAAACACTAATCGTTCAAATCAATCTTTAGTGCATTTATCTTCAAACATAATAGTCTATGAAATTAGTAACAAACTGGGATCTTGATAAAACTATTAGAATGTTATGATATACATCTGTTTTAAGTTGCAGTTGAGAAACAATGACCTCAACGCACTCAACTAGTCTCAAATCCTTAAAAGTAGTTGACTAAGAATAAGATTTAATAACCTCAACTCATCCAAGTAACGTACCTTCAATGCAGGAAATATTGATGTCACATCAGGGGGAGAGATAATATTCGACACTAAGATATTCCTTTCTGATGCAACATTTTCTTGACATATCACAATCCAACATGATTCACATTAATTGTTGACCAATTGGTTCAGAAAAATTAATTTTTTTTCTCCGCAAAGAAAGGTCAATTCGTTAGTTCAAATTAACATGGTATAATTGAGAGAAGCAAAAAAAAAAACTTCATCTAACAAAAGTCTATTACAAGTCAAACAGCATTCCAGATTAATTTCAATCATAACCATGAAGATGTGAAGTAATGGAGCAAAAATCCAAAACCCAAAAGCATATATCTAAAAAAATTATGTAGAAGTGGCTTAAACCTTCCAATCAAAAAGTTGTGAGAGATTATCAGGGGAACAAATAATTTGTGCATCTGCAATACTGCTTCCAACTTCTAGCTTCTGTAAGGCAGTTTGTACAGACTACAAGAAAATGGTGAATGTATATATTTAAGATTATAAGAAAACCACACATAATTGTAACTACAGATGTCAAATGAAAATGCTGCTAACATCCATATTTGGCAGGTATTCAATTAGACATACTTTCACATAAGTCTCCACCAAACCTAGTGGAATGGCCTTCTCCATTTTATTTTTGGAGTGAAAATGCGTAGCTGGGACTTTTCTTCTCTTAAATTCTTCAACATCAAATGAGGAACTTACGTCTTCCATAAGGGTTGCAATTCTATATAATCAAAGGGAAAAAGTTCAGAAATTAAGCATAGGACCTCAAATTATTTTCCTTTTAAATGTAGCAAAAATTAGAAACATCATCACAGGTGTTCAAGATTAAGAAGTAAAATTATTACCGCTTTTTGATTTCAGCATCAGGTAAAGGCAAGGACATCTTGCCTTTTTGCATTGCTGGCTTTTCTGGAATGGTGCTCTTGATTTTATTGCTAGCAAACTTCTGCTCTTTATAGTCAAGTAAAGAAGAACCCAAGTTCACTCCTAAGTTGTCTTTCAAAAGTAACTTGCCTTTGTCTGCAATAGAGGGCTTCGTGGGGACAGAACTAATCTTGTTCAATGATCTTTTAGCAGGATCAATTGTACTTACTTTCTTCAAGGATTTAGAGTCCTGTAAGAAGCATCTCTCCTTTGCAGAAGAATAAAAAATCTCAACATCATTCTGGAGCTTGTCCCCTAGTTTTGGCTTCTTCACAATAGATCTGTTTAAAGCAAAACCACCGAAGTCCTTGGTTCTCTTTGATGATGCAGAGGTGTCTTGTCCTGCTATCAGCTCTGAATTGTGTGTCCTTTCAGCACTAGGAAATATCAGATGGTTCCTCTCAGGAGTCTCTAGTAGTGGAATGATCTTGTGCTCCCTAGTTAGAATAAGTAAATCCGTACTCCATAAGCAATATGATGTAAAATGTATAAACCACATATAAAGATTCTTAAGAATAAAATGCCCTTACATGCAGTATATCAGAATCCTATTATTTGGCAGAAGATTTTCCCAAGCCCGTGCTAAAGTATTTTCATCCTTTTGGTGATAAAAAACATAAGTTCTGAAGAAAAAGCAAACATGTCAAACAACAGCCACCTCGTAGATATTTAGGGAAAAAAAATCTTCGTAAAGAGATAATAAAAAAAAAAAACTATAGCATATACCTAGGTAAGCATTTCCTGTGAAATGCTTTAGGACAACGTCTGCATATTGCGAATTGCAATTCATAATCATGAGCAATTTCATGCTTCTTACAACTGAAACATTTATGAGCTGGACAAGTAAAAGACTCCCCTGCAATAATTTTCTCTCTAAGCTCTTCTGCTTGAGTTTCATTATCAGCATGAAGCAATCTTGCAACACATACTGGATGATAGAAATGGCCACAAATAGCAGAAGCACAAGGAAAGACCTTGAAGATAAAAACAGATAACTAAATAAGTAAAAATTTGCCTGTGCAAATAAAGAGGTACTCGTCAAAACACCTTGTTCTATCAAGCATAACCAATCTTGATCACATATCAGGAGTTCCCATATTAAACAGAATTCCACTATAAGAGCAGCAGACATCAGTATTTTATGCATTTATTCAATGGTGATAAAAATAAAAACAGAAATCAAAGAATGGGTTTAAGAAGATCAATAACGAAAATTTTAACTATAAGTCAGTCTCACAACTGATTACCAGGAATGTAATATGATAATGTGATCCACCATTCTGCAGTTATTTTAAGGTAAAATCATTCAGTAGCTTAGAGGGATGGGAAGCAAGACTTTATCGGTATGTTTAAGAATCTAAGTGTGACATACTAACAAACCAAGTTAATGGCAAGTCTTTGTAATTTTAAAATACATAAAACACAAGCATATACTGGGTACTACTGGAGACAAAATGCTTGATTGCAAGTTACACGAACATGATTATGCCTGAAGTCTTAATAGACAATAATTTGTATTAAGTGATAACCAAATCAATTGAGATCATGAAAGTTGTTAGTGCCACAATGGAGATTATTAATATCCAAACTCAAGGAAAGAAGTATAAATAATTAATCAGTATAAACTGTCGAAAAGAGCCAGAATATCATACCTCTTGACCAGAAGATATAGCAGAAGAGCCCAATCTGCCGCAAACAAAGCATTGATGTTGCTTATGGATACAATTTTTACACATGAAAATAGGAATTGCCTGCAAATATTCAACACATCCTAAGGGTTTATAATAAATGATTACAACAGAAGCAGAGGTATCCGATCAGTTCAGTTCTGGGGAAGAAGTGCTTCCAGAAATGCATCAGAAGAGAATTGCAACTTTCTACCATTTAAAATTTCTTGCTAAAGGTTTCAGAATGATAGAAATACACCTACAAGAAAAAACAAATATACAGAAAGTGATCCTTACTTCATACTCGGCCTTATTCCTAAAACCAAGGGATTCACATTTAGCATCCACCCCATCAGCTACAGTTGGATGAAATGATCTCAAGCACCTTCCGCTACAGCTGCATAAGATCAGAACAGATTAAATCATAAAATCCAAATGCAAGAACAAATAAAACAAATATACTCTGTGAGCAAAAAAGTTATTGTCATCATTAGCTGCCCTCTGTAGGATCATAAAATCAGACCTACAATTTCAGTGTAGAGCGATTAAAATTTTTGTAAGACTTACGACAAATATGTTATCAAGCATGGAAACAAAAGAAACTATAGGGTACAAAGCGAAACTCATTTAACTTGCCTTAGCAACTTTACTATAGTTGTTGCTCTTCATCCAAATGAGCTTAGAGCCAACGCACAGGATAAGATGCTATGATAATATCAATTGCAAAATTCCCCAGTATGGAGGAAATACGTTGATTATTGTCTTGTAAACAATATATGTCTCCACTTTGGAGGTCAGCAGAATTTGTACCAGAGACATAATAAAACTTTTATTATATAAGAAATCTGCTGCCCTAAACATTAATGTGTAGATTATGCAGGTTCTTTTTAACTACCAGAGTTTCCATATAATTTAATTCAAAGGACTGGAGGAAAAAAAATCTAATATGCTTACCTGTAAAGGAAGCTCTAAATAACCAATAAGTTCAACTCCATGTCATATGTTTTCTTCAAGTTTCCCCACAATCCATCATTCACATTACATAAGAAATACTTGTTTAAACATCCAGGTGTAACACTATTAACTCTTATTTAAGTTGTTACACTATTAACACTTATTTAAGTTGTTAATTTTGAAAAGATATCTATAGCTGAAAGTGTACTGCTGCTTATGTACTCAAACCATCTCTGCTTATCACAAGATTTATTATCTCAAATTATCAGAAGACATCAGAATAATCTTTATCATCCTTATCCACTTCCACATTCCCATCATAAAGCAAACTCCAAAGAAAAGCTTTTCAGTAGTTAAAATGAAATAAATGCTGTGTAAAAGTGCCAAAAACCAGCCGAAACAAAAATTGAGTTTATGAAATAGGAACGTACTTCAAAATTTCACCACCATCGTCGCAAATTGCACAAACATGATCAAAGATCTCATTCTGTTTACCATCACTATGTTTTGTTGCTTCAGCATCCTGTTAAACCACGAAAAAAATCATTTAATCTTGAAGATAGAATCTAGAAAAAGATGGAGGACGGATGGATAGAGACATAATGTAAATGCAAGAGAGGGTCATCTGCGAGCACTGACCTGATCAAAAGTTATGTCTGCCTGGCTCTCCCCAGCAAATGTAAGAAAAGACTGTTGAAAAAATTGATCACCAAGGCAGCATTCCAAATATCAAATTAAACATGGAATCACAGAGAGGAAATGAACACTTATAATCAAAATAATAGAGAATCAATTTTATACTAAAAGTAGCATAAGAAACTCAGAATACTCCAAACTACATTGCTAAATATATTAATTACTGACAGCATGTTTCTATTTATTAGCAAATAGCAACTTGTGGCATTTTCTGTTGAAGAAAGAAAAAGAAATTGGAAAATAAATCTCCTACACTGCTGAGAAACAAAGAAAAGAAAGCCCATATAATTGAATGTGTAGCTAAGTCAAAATGACTTGGGCTATTTTGACAACAAGCTGCACAATGCTTAGAGGCCCAATCAGACTACAATCCTTGCTCCAATATTTTTTTCATGCCCTCATGCATGAGTGACCATATCCAGATTTAAATTTATCAATGACATCCAAATTTGTTCACTATCATCCATCATCAGAAAGCAGAGTGATGTGTAACATACTATGTGAAACCTGTTTATCCGCCAACAGTAAGCAGATGACAAAACCAGATATCGTATCTGAATGAAATGCATATCTGGTTATGATGAGCATTATCATTTTTTCATAAAACTGAAATCACATGTAGTTTCTGGAAAAAAACGTAAATACATAAAGCCAGGGAACGCACAGGAGGGTTAGTTATGGTCCATTCCACATTGAACTATAGGAACATATTATCCACACAACATACAGAAAAGGGATTAACTTCAGATAGACTCTAGTTTACATCTTGTACTCGAGCACTTGAAAGATTGTTGCTCAAAACTACCATTACAGTAATTAAAACTAGAGATTTACTACAAGAAGGACAGTAACCTTAGATTCTTTAATATCTTTATCCCTATCTGCAGCTTCCATAATCAACGCCGTGTGTTCTAGCAGATCATTCACAGATGGCTGAGCACAATAAGAGCTGCAAAACACACAAGTCAACTACTAAAACCAAACAAAACCTTACACAGCTAAACAAATCAATTACTTACATAAATTAAGAAAACAAAAACTACCTGCAAGTTGTTTGCAAGTGTTTCCAGGCAGAAGCCTGAGAGGCATCAGGATTCTTCTTAGCAAAGTGAAGCCAATGAACAGAAACCAAGATAGTCCTAATAAATGGTTCAAAGGCCTTTCTTGGCTTTTGAAGAGTAACCCATTTCCTCTCTTTAGTAAGTACATGAATTTCAGGGTTGACATAAGAAAGTTCAAATCTCCAAGCAGTAACATGGAAGTAAACAGGACGCCTCCCATCATCGCAATTCCCAAGCAGAGCTAATGTTTTCTTTTTCTCATTCGTGTCCGAGTCTAAATCCTTACGCTTACCATCCCATTGAACAGGCAAAATTGAAAATGAAACAGGTGTATCATCTTCACCAGCAGCAAAATGATAATCAGACACATACTGTGAGAGTATTTTACCCTCCTCTTCATCAGAAGAAGCCATGTTAACTGATTATGATAACACTGGATCCAATGAATCATCAAACAAAAAATCATATCAAACCATCATCATCATCATCATATATATATATATAAACACCAATCACGTGATCTCAGAAAACGCACACATTTTAAACCATCTAATTAACTTCTGCATGATTTAGTTTTAAGTCTCACAAACATTTTCTTTTTTACTTTCCTAACAACCAAACAACACTAAATACTAAATAATTCATAAAATAAAAAATATAAAAAAAATCTCTGTAAAAACAAAAAATTACTAAACTGAGCAATAAAAAAATGTATTATTACCAGAGAGAAGGAAATGAGAGTGGTGAAGTGAAACCCTAAGAAGTAACGAGCAAAAGAAAGGAAAGGAAAGGACAGAGAGAGTGAGGGAGAGGAGAGTTGGAAGTGTGCTGTGGTGCAGAATGGTGTTGTTGAGTGTGATTTTGGTTAAATGTTACGGAAGAGGGAAAAGGTTTGTGTGTGTGGAATTTATAGAGTTTTTGTTTGGTAACCGTTTTTGGCAACGAGAGTGATATTTATACGATGATATGGTGCGCCCATTTTTATTTGTTATCATTCTTACATGTTTTTTTATGGATGGATGGATAAACTAAAATGGGTGGTTTTATCGCTCTTCGTTTAGGTGCCTTAAGGTTTTTTTTTTGATAAATAAGTAATACATATGCATAAACATTACACTTTAATATCCTCCCAACTAACATGAAAATTTTTTTATAATCTATCATGAAGATAATGTGTATTTTAAGTGATAAAATTATTTTTTAAGTGATTTAACATCCATTTGATCTCTTTATTTTTGTAGGAAATTAAAATAAGATGTATTTTTATTAAGAATAAAGTAAGTATATTTTTTAAATAAATATAAAATTTGTTATAAATTTTTTTAGTGATTAACATGATGGTAACTCACTTAAGACAATATTATATAACTAAATTTTACATTATATTAATTTTATAATATAAAACAATTAATGATATTAGTTAATATTAATTGAGAGGATATTAAAGTGTAATAATTATGCATACCACATGGTATTTATTTGTCAAAAAAACCACAGGATACTTAAATGAAAAATGATAAAATCACATTATACTTATTTGTACTTTCCCCAACTAAAATTTGATCAAGTTTCTTTTTTCGAGCGGATAAAATTCGATCAAGTTAATAGTCTTGATATCACAAAAAAAAAAAAGTTATCAAATACTAATGTCACATAAAATAATATTTTAAGAAAAATAATGAATCAATGTTATATTCTTGAACTTTTATTGATATAACATATCTATATATCCATTTCAAAAAAAAAATAACATATCTATATATATCTTATCTAAGATAATCTTATATGATAATTTTAGATATGAGAGAAAGCATATCTTATCTTATAATTTTATCCGATAATTCTGGATCTGAAAGAAAGCTTTCTCGTCCGTCACTGTACCATGTAGAATTAATGAGATGGCACATTAGATATTCATAATATTTTCAGGTGCCATTCTAATTATAGACGTTTTTTTTTTTCTTTTTCAAGTGTGATTAGGATTATATTTTACTGATTTAAATAATTATAATTGTAATAAATATATATTTTTCCAAGTGTAATTAAAATTATGTTTTTAAATTTATAATTTATAATAAAAATTATATTTATTTAATTATATAATTCCTTTTCCAATCTTATTACAAAATTAGGTTTCTTAACATATATATGTATAAAGGTGACAGTCCAAACATGTCAATCATACAAGTTAGAAAAACAATAGGTTACGTTCAGATCGAGGGAATTCAAATAAGTGATTGTGCACAATATATTGATTTATGTCAATTCCCTCGTTTCATATATAATTTTTTTTGATGATGAATTTTGTACAATCCATGAATTTTACTTAAAAACCCTCATTTTAAAGCATTTTTAAAATACCACATAGGATATAGATGTTTACAAAATCAATGGATTGTTAACAAATTGATTGTAGAAAATATATGGATTTCAAAGAATCCATCGCGCCAAACATGGCCTATGAGGTTTTTCTTTTCTTCAAATTACTTCGTAGCTCAGCTTATCGACAGCAGAGGTGTGTCATCTTGTGGTTGTCCATCTTCAGGGGAAAAGGTAAGAGATACTATAGAAGAGTCAAGTGCCCAGTGAATTTATTTGTCATCTAATTTTTTTCATCATCATCATCATTCTTTACTTGATCTCCTTTATCCCTTCTATTTAGTTAATCATGACTATGTAATAAACAACTATGAGAATTTTGTACGTGGCTATTCTTATTAGATGTTCATAGATTATAGATAATCATTATAGGCAGCCCATAGTACATGTCAGTTGTATCGTAAATTTTCTTATTTGTGATAATTTGATGTTTCTACCGTATACTTGGTGTTTATAGCTTGAACTGTTCATCAGGCGGGCTTCGACAGACTTGATCAGGTTTGCATATTTTTTTAGTTAGTTCAAGTCTAGGATCCGACTGGATCTATTTTTTCAAACCTAAACTCTCCCAAACAATAAGTATTTTTGGGCTTCTTAAAATTTAAAACCCAAACCCATCTATGAAATTTTTCAAGTTTGATCGGACTTGGATCTATTCGGACTTATGTTACAAAATTTTTACCCAAGCCCAGCCATGACAGACGGACCAGACGGGTATCCATAAAAATGAATAAATCTATTTCTAGTGTATATTTTTAAATATATAATTTAAAATAAAATTTATACTTATTTAATCATGTAATTCTTTTTTCAAATCTATTAGGAAATTATATTTCTTAATCTGTATATAAAATTATAGTTGAAATAATTAGAACTGTATTTTTATTAATCTAAAATAATAAATTTATTTTCTAATACAAATATAATTAGGACTATATTTTAAAATATTTGATTATATCATTGATTTTCCAAATCATAACATTTCTATTTATTTAATCATATAATTCTTTTTTTCAAGTTTGTTGGAAAATTATGTTTCTTAATCTATATATAAAAATGATAGTTGAAATAATTAGAACTATATTTTTATTAATCTAAAATAATAAATATATGTTCTAATCCAAGTGTAATTAGGACTATATTTTAAAATATTTAATTATATCATTGATTTTCTAAATCCATTAAGAAATTGGATATTGAAATCTCTATAGTAACCAAGAGGGAGTGAATTGGTTGTTTAACAAAAACAAAATTAAAATGCTCAATTAAAATAGCGGAAGCAATTCAATTACTTAAATGTAATAACAATAAAACTAATTGAATTTCAAATCAAAGATAATTGATCAAACAATCAATCTCAATCAAACTCAATCAATATGAAAATATAAATAGAATAGGGAGATGAAAATCAAATACAAGATTTATAGTGGTTCGGTCAATTCCTTACCTACGTCTAGGAATGGCAACGAGTAGGGTATCCCCCAATAAACTCCATCCGAATCCGTATCCATCTATTGATATAAATATCTGAATCCATTTTAAATCCGATTAATATGAATCTGTATCCGCTCAAATCCGAATAAAAACTATCCATGGATATCCGAGTTCACGTGGATATCCGATAATAATAATCATTATTTAAGAATACTTTACCTAATGGCCCTTTATGAATGTGTTACCTAGTGGGATTAGAAGATGGTGGCTACAATTGTTGAGATGAAATGCTAGGAATATCAGGAATAACATGTACATTCATTACTTTCAGATGATCGAAGAATAACATCACCATTTGCGTCTTTATGATTTTTCATTGTATTAGAATCTACATATATAAGAAAAAAGGAAATTGATATTAAAAAGAAGGCAAAAAAATACAGCTCTTACAAATTATTCATGGAAGAAACTAATTAATTGCTTTTGTAATGGAGAAAGTGAATTATGGCTTCTTCCTTTTTTGAGTTTTTAAGCTCAGGAAAAAAAGTGACGTTTGAGTTCATGGAAAAACAAAAGGACGGGAAAACAAAAGGACTATCTAGGTTATTATTTGAAAAGAATAAAACAGGAGTAATTAATGAAATGATCTGTCATCAAAAGTCAATGCTCAATACTAATCTTTAAATATAGTCTCATGTAAATATAGCAAGTATATAATTAAGCATATTTTTATTTAAGATATGTATTACCTAGAT
>CANYLF012930853.1:0-18939 GCA_948193215.1 Bocquillonia castaneifolia
AATTACACCCCTCCTACTCACAATCACCAATGAATCAACCTCAATTAACAAAATCAAACATACTAATGATGCCAATACTTAATGAAATGATTAATCACACTTAAAGGCATAATTAATTGTTAATTAATTATGGACGTTACATTTATAACCTTAAACCCCAAAACTAGCTATTTGAAACAACCCCAATTATGTCTCCAACGGATAGATGATTTTGAATCAAAAGTCAATGATTACCCTTAATCGCGGGCGCTACATTTGAAACATCTTCCAATGGTCATGTTGACTAATAAATTACGGGGGCGATTTCCCTTAATCGCGGTCGCGATATCAATCATCAGAAAATGCCTTTGATATGTGTCCACTGCCTCATAAAATCGCGGGGTCAATTTCTGCATCGCGGACGCGATTTAAGGATCAGAGAATTCTTGAGTTTTCTTCTTCTTAGAATCGCAGGCGCGATTCTTAAATCGTGGCCGCGATAATAGAAATAGAGAGTGCCTTAAAACCATATCTCCTGGTCCTTCATATCGCGGGGGCGATCTTAATATCGCGGGCGTGATTTAAGTTACAGAGAATTCCTTAGTTTTTGCCTTCTTAAATCGCGAGGGCAATTCACAGATCGCGGGCACGAATTACAGGTTATTTTCGATTTTTTCTTTTGCTCAACGATCTTCAATCTACACACTTAAGAAACTTTGTTAAACATAAAATAAGGTTTTTAAGTTCAAAATAAGATGGATTGATACCTTCAAGGCCAACAATATGGTTTAGTCCCTTAACTTATTTTTATGATGAATTAGTTCAAAAGTAATGAAAATTTAATAAGAATAATATTTAAGTTAAAAAATAAAAAAAATAATAAACTTATTATTCAAAAAATATTTTATAAATAAGAATATTATTTAAGTATATTTCATTTGAAGATTTTTTTTAGCAATTTTTTAAATTTTTTATTAAAATAAAGTTATTAAAATTTAATAAATTTTCAAAAACTTAAAAAACTAATAATAAAAAATTTAAATAAATTTAAATAATTTATAAAGATTTAAAATACAATTAATAAATTTAACAATGAAATATATATATATATATATATATATATATATATATATATATATATATATATATATAAACACACACATCAATTTGTTATAAAAATAAGTTAAGGGACTAATTAAATTGTATTTTATTTTTCTCAATTAAATCTCTAGATTAATAATTGAATAGATTTATTACAACTCGAAAATATAATATACCAACTTGTAACATTTCCAAATTTAGGATATATTTCACAAATATGAAATAGTTGTGGCAAAAAAGTTTCATTTTACCAATACATTATTATGTAAGATCTGTGTGCCAATAAGGAACTATATACCAATTAAAATTCTAATGCATGAATTTTAATTTCATCATTTTTTTCTCGCCCATCACAGTTTAGTTGGACTATAGGAATAATTATTCCTTTTTTTCTCCTCTGTAGTGAGTTAATTAGAAATTTTAACATGCGTATATAGTTACATTAAAAGATTATATTATTATATATATATGAAAGGATGATCTAATGTTATACTTTTATTGAAAGATAATATTTGAATCCCTATTTATGTAGGTTCAAAGAGTCCATGTATCTACAATTACTTTATCATTAATTGATATTAGAATGGAAAAAATGAAAATTTAGAAAATTCAATATTTGACACATCAATTTTTTTTAGATAAAGAGATGTGAAAATTGTTGAATTATTTTATAAAGAAATTTATAGCTTAAAATTGATATATACTAATCAAATTTTTTTGCATATTGCAGATGTTTAATTAATTAAAACCTAATTATGTTTGGGAGGGTAGAAAATGGAAGGAAGGAAAAAGGGGGGAATGAAAATAAGGGAATAATCACTTACTTTTTTTGTGTTTGGAAGAGTGGTGAAAATGAGAGGAAAGAAAATGAGAGTGCAAAATTTTTCATGGGTCCCACAATTCATTTTATCTCCAAAAATGGAGTGAATATGAGTGGAAAAACAATAAAATGATATTTATACCCTTATTATTATATTTTTAAGAAAAAAAGGCAAAGAACAAAATTTGAATTTAACACAAAAAAAATACATTTTCTTCCCTCCTACTTCCTTTTTTTTTTTTCCAAACAACTAAAATTATTCTTCAATTCAAATTTTCATCCCATTTTCCTTCCACCCATTTTCTTTCCTCCACCATTTTGCTTTCCAAACATAGTGTTAATGTTCAGATGCATTGTTTGATTAAAAAAAAAAAGGTTCAAATCATGTCATTGTCTCTTTGTCAGACTTATATCATGTTTGTAAAGTAATTTTCTGTTTTGCTGACATTTGTTCTACTACAGCTGTCTTGTATTAAAGTGAACTTATCCATCAATTATTATAGATGTCCTAATGGAATTATAGTTTTTAATTAATTAAACATGTGCAATATGCAAAAAAATTTTGATTAGTATAAATAAATTTTAAGCTATAAATTTCTTTATAAAATAATTCAACAATTTTCACATCTCTTTATCTTAAAAAATTGATGTGTCAAATATTGAATTTTCTAAATTTTCATTTTTTTCATTCTAATATCAATTAATAATAAAGTAATTGCAGATACATGGACTCTTTGAACCTACAAAAATAGGGATACAAATATTATCTTTCAATAAAAGTATAACATTAGATCATCCTTTCATATATATATAAGTCTAATCTTTTAATGTAACTATATACGCATGTTAAAATTTCTAGTTAACTCACTATATAGGAGAAAAAAGGAATAATTATTCCTATAGTCCAACTAAACTTTGATGGGCGAGAAAAAAAATGATGAAATTGAAATTAATGCATTAGAATTTTAATTGGTATATAGTTCCTTATTGGCACACAGGTCTTACATAATAATGTATACGTAAAATGAAACTTTTTAACCCCAACTATTTTATATTTGTGAGATATATCCTAAATTTGGAAATGTGACAAATTAGTATATTATCTTTTTGAGTTATGACAAATCTACCATCTAGAGATTTAATTGAGAAAAATAAACTATAATTTAGTCCCTTAACTTATTTTTATAACAAATTGATATATATATATATATATATATATATATATATATATATATATATATATATATTTTATTGATAAATTTATTAATTTTATTTTAAATCTTTATATATTATTTAATTTTATTTAAAATTTTTATTATTAGTTTTTTAAGTTATTGAAAATTTATTAAATTTTAATAATTTTATTTTAATAAAAAATTTAAAAAATTGCTAAAAAATCTTCAAATGAAATATACTTAAATAATATTCTTATTTATAAAATATTTTTTGACTAATAAGTTTATTATTATTTTTGGATTATTTCTTAACTTAAATATTATTCTTATTAAATTTTCATTACTTTTGAACTAATTCATCATAAAAATAAGTTAAGGGACTAAATCATATTTTATTTTTATCAATTAGATGCCTAAATCGATAATTGGATATTTGTCACAACATAAAAAGATGAAACACCAACTTATCACATTTTTAAGTTTAGAATATACTCGACAAACAAGCAATAGTTGTGGCAAAAAGAATTCATTTTACCTAATGTATTAATACTTCGAATTAAGAGAATTTGAAAATTTTCTTTTCTTTTTTCCTTAGAATCAAATCTGCTTCTAGCTAACATAATAAAATAAAAATATAAGTCCAAGATTTTTTGTTTTCTTTGTATTTGGTTCTTTTTCTTCTTTTTTTTGTCGACTATCTAATTATTATTTTTTATTAGATTTTTTCTTGAAATATAGGGGAGTTAAGGTTTTTAGACTATTTTATTGATTAAATTCTATAATCAATATAATATATTATATTGATGTGGTTAATTATTGAACTTTTAATGGGCATATAGTTCATAATTAGAACGCAGGTCTTATGTAGAAATTTAATTAATACTTCAAACTAAGAGAATCTTTAATTTTTTTTTCTTTTGGTTCAAATCAAATATTAATTATCTGACGTCACTAGCTAACACAATAAAATAAAAATATTAGACTAAGATTTTTTTTCAATAAAGCTAAATGGATAGAATCTATCCGCATCAAAACAATATTAATGCTGATTAATTTAATTTAAAATAATTAACTAATGACTAATATATCTTTTCACATATTTGGCGCAAAAGCATTTAGTTTCTTGGCGCAAAAATTTGCCTCCATTGTAAATGATAATGATAAGTACCCATTAATGGTAATTCTTCCTTTAATTTAGGAGAAACTATATATAACTACCATGTCACATGTAAATCAAGTTAAACTATAAATTTTTTTCCAGAAAAAAAAAAGAGAAGTTAAACTATAAATTTAGGAGAAAAATATATAATTTCCATAACTACTTATTAACTTTCATAACCTTAAGACATTAATAGGTAGGCTTGCTTAACTAAGCAAAAGGATAAAAGTTAATACCTTGTTTGGTATAATAATGTGAAGGTGGGATTAGTAATCCCTTTGGATTACTAAACCCATGAATGTGGTGTTAACTAATACCACACCACCCTATGGTATTAGTAATCCCATCTTTTTTTTTTTACTTGTATTTATTTACTTGTCCTCCTTCTTTTTATTGTATTTTCCAAAATACTTATTGTTATACTTAAAAAATTTAATGTTCCTTTTATTATTAATTTTTTTAACATAGCTGCTTCTATTTTTTCATTCCATTCTTTGAAAAAATGAAACACAAAATATTTTTGAAAGAAATAAACTCAGAAATTTATAGCAATTCAACCTAATTATTAAGTGTAAGGTTATTTGATCAATTTTATTGATTTATTTAATCCTATATTTCAGTTAATTAGTTTAATTGTTTGAGTTATTTAGTTGTTTGGTTGTTTAATTTAGTATAGTTAGTTTAATTATGTTTGATTGGATCTTCTAGATAATTGTTTGAATTTGATCCTAATGCTTAGTCACACCAATCCTCATGGAGAGGATACTCTTTATACTATAACTTGGCATCGTGGACTTACGGACGCACCAATCAGCATATCAAATAAAGGATATTAAATGGGTGATTAGTTAATTTTAATGTATAGCTCCTTATTACCAAAGAAGATATAAGATAAAAAATCCAATTCTTTAATTAATTTTAGAATAAAACTTAATCCTATTATTAACAAATCCATCAATCAAATGGTGTCAATAATAGGTACAAACAATATGCCTTGAATGCTCTCTAAAAAAAACAATATGCTTTGAAAGTGTTGTTGCTGCCTTGAAACATATATTGACATACAAAGACTTTTGAAGACGACGTAGCAACATCAATTTTGTTAAGATAAGGGAAATAAATTTCATGTAACTACCAAAATTTTCTTTGGACGTGGCTATATATTTCAAGGCAGCAACAACACTTTCAAGGCATATTGTTCTTTTTTAGAGAGCATATAAGGCATATTGTCTGTACCTAATATTGACGCCTTTTGATTGATGGATTAGTTAATAATAGGATTAAGTTTCATTTTAAAATTGATTGAAGAATTGAATTATTTATCTTATACATTCTTTAGTAATAAAGAGCTGCACCTTAGTATTAACTAATCACCTATTTAATATCCTTTATTTGGTATGCTGATTAACTGAAACATAGAATTAAATAAATCAATAAAATTAATTAAATAACCTTACACTTAATAATTAGGTTGAATTGCTATAAATTTCTTTATTTCTTTCAAAAAAAAAAATTTGTGTTTCATTTTTTCAAAGAATGGAATGAAAAAATAGAAGCAGCTACGCTAAAAAAATTAATAAAAAAGGGACATTAAATTTTTTAAGTATAACAATGAGTATTTTGGAAAATACAATAAAAAGAAGGAGGACAAGTAAGTAAATACAAGTAAAAAAAAGATGGGATTACTAATACCATAGGGTGGTGTGGTATTAGTTAACACCACATTCATGGGTTTAGTAATCCAAAGGGATTACTAATGAGGAAATGACATCCGTTACCCCATTTTCTAAAATATTTGCATAAAATGACCCTTTTTTTTTCCTTTAGTTTCTTACCCTTTTTTTTAATGTTTTTACCTTAATAAATATTTTATATTATTACTGCACCCCTTTTCCAATTTCTTTCGTTTCTTCTACTTTTTTTTTTTTTTTGTAGTGGAACATACTAGAAGCATGATTCATACAATTAATTTTCATATTAAAGCATAGATAAGGGGATGAGACTGTTAATTAGGAAAGAAACCGTAAAAAAACGTATGAAAACACGAAATTTCGAGACGATGTACTTTTAAAATCTCAAGGGCCAATCTAGAAGCTTTGCTACGAGTTGTTAAATATGCAAAGTCTAACTAACTGTCGATATCCAAATTATTATGAATGAACTCTCTAGCTCTATCTCCCAAAATGATTAGTCAGTTGCCGACTAATTAACCAGGCAATAAATACATGTATGAAAAGTGGCAGGCATACGTTCATAATATATGTTTTCTTCTCTCTAAAAAATATATATTAGCTATTTTATGACCTCTTTTTATTTATTTAACTCTTCTGCTAAACGATTTTATATCTGCATTAATTTTCTGACAATTTCATAATGGTGTCATAATTGTGTCATTCATGTTTCACTATATCAAATTAATTGACAGTGTGATATTTTTCTACATATTTGTGTCATAATTGTGTCATATCTGTTTCACTATAATTTGTAGGAATTATAGGAATGGATTAGATAATGGTATAAATGCACTCTGATGGACAATGGACACAAAAGATATCCAATCTGTATCACAACTAAAAGAAATCCAATATTGCATGAAATATCTTTAGTAAAAAACAATCAAGATAGTGCAATCATCTCTCACTACCAAAATCAATAAAGCCTAGATAAAGATCAGTCGTTAGCAATTGGTGTGATTGAATATGCAAATTTACTATGTGAAGGTCAAGAATAAGACATCAATCAAGAAGAAATATATTTTGAATGGTGTCATAATTGTGTTATATATATTTTTATGTGTGTCATAATTGTATCATAATAGTGTCATATATGTTTTTATGGTGTCATAACTGTGTCTTTTTTTGTTTTATTTTTTTTGATGCAGCATATTGATGTCTTTTTTTACATCTTCTAGAATTTGCCATGTGTCTTCATCAGCAATAGGATGAACTATATGTTGATATATGTTAAGCATTGCTCCCTTTATGTAGTACTTTGAGCAATAGTCATAAGGTTCTTGATGTCTATTGATGAATACGGCGGAGGCATGTTTACAAGGCAAAACGTCCATCTGGGATGTGTTGCATGTGCAGGTCCTATGATTGATGTCAACAATATATGTTTTACCACCATCATAGACATTGAATATGTTGTCACCTATTGGATCAACCTGTCAAGATACGTAAGGACACCGTTATGACACAGTTATGACACATCTATGACACAGTTATGACACAACTGAAAAAAATTTGAATCAGAGATTTAAACTAACCTTTAATCTAAGGCTTTCAATATAGTTATCCTTTAGAATATTTTCATATTTTGATGAAAGCCTAGTGAATGTTCCTAAAGCAAGATTTCTGTTATTGTACGTCTACTGGATCATTCTTCTAATGTACTCAAAGATCATTATTACCGGTAGCTCTCTAATTTTATTTATTGCTATATCTAGAGATTCTGCAACATTTGATGTCATCACGGCCTATCTGTTGTCATAATTGTGTCATAATAGTGTCATATGTGTTTTTATGGTGTCATAATTGTCATTTTTTTGTTTTATTTTTTTTGATGCAGCATATTGATGTCATTATTCAAGGTTTTTATTCTGCTTAAAAAAATATATTTATCTATGAATGTTCTAATTGTGTCTTAATTGATGTCTTCTTCTTGTATCATAAATCTGTCCTTTATGTATTTTGAATGGTGTCATAATTGTGTCATAATTTTTTTTCAATGGCAGATGATTGAAATTGTCATAAAATCAATGTAGATATAAAAACTTTTAGTAGCAGAATTAAATAAATTAAAAAAAGACATAAAGTATCTTATTTATTTCTTTTGAAAACAATATATTTGAATATTTGGCTAATATTTACCTTTTTTATGAGTTCGGCACTATTTTTAGAACATGAAAAGAGAGAGTATTTTTTGGAACAAAATAAAAAATCACCAATAATTTCATCATCTGACAATCTTGTTCATTTTTAGCATATATTGTTTCTTTAAATAATCACCTATAATTTCATGATTGAACGACATTTTTCTGCAAAAGTAAAAAAAACATAAAATAAACGTTTATGACACAACTATGGCACAATTATAATACAATTATAATTAGTTTTTTAAATGTGTCATAATGGTGTCATAATTGTTCATTTTATGTCAAATGATTGAAATTGTCATAAAATCAATGCACATATATAAACTTTTAGTAGTAGAATTAAATAAATTTAAAAAATTCATAAAATAGCTTATCTATTTTTTAGAGAAAGAAACAGTGTATAATGCCGAAACAATGGTGTTTAAATATTTGGCTAATTTTTACCTTTTTTGTGAATTATGTACTATTTCTTTGTTATTTTTATCAGTTGCAATGAGAAAAAATGTCCACTTTTGATGAGTTTCTTCATAATCTTGAGAGGTTTTTAGAAAGAGAAATTGCATTTTTTTGGTTTCTTTTTGTGAAATATTTTGTTTTGAAGAGAGAGAAGACTACGGAATATAAAAATGTGAGCTGTATAACTGATTTTGTCTCATAGCTAAATTTTTTAGGTAGTTTGCTAAATATTTAAGCACCTTTATAACTATCCTCTAGTCATGACGAGCTTGACTGGTGAACCTTGCTTATGGATTAATATTCCTACGCTTAAACTAGACCCCCTGCTAATGGCATAGAGTGCCTGAAGCCACCTGGCTTGTGGATTAATATTCCTACGCTTGAACCAAACCCCCTGCTGAAGGCATATAGTGCCTGAAGCCACCTGGTGTGTAGATTAATATTCCTACACTTGAACAAGACCCCTTGCTGAAGGCATATAGTGCCTGAAGCCACTTAGCATGTCGATTAATATTCCTATGCTTGAATCAGTTTTTTTTATTGCTACCCCTTGCAGCAGGTTGGTACGCATGCTGTCCTCTTGACATATCTTGTTTGGTGATCCATCTTTAGGTTTTTACACCTATTGTCCTCTAGCTATAACCTACCTGGTGATTCTCCCCATACCTCACAACAGGTTTGTACACCTATTGTCCTTTGGACATAGGTGATCCATCTTTAGATTTTTACGCCTATTTTTCTCTTGGTATAACCTACCTGGTGATTTTCCCCATCCTCGTAACAGGTTTGTACACTTGTTGTCCTCCAGGTATAACCTACCTGGTGATCCTTTATTCTCCACGCAATAAGTTTGTACACCTATTATCCTCTAGGTATAACCTACCTGGTGATCCCTTATCCCGTCCTCGCAATAGGATTTCCACCTATTGCCCTTTGGGTATAACCTACTCGATGATCCTTCTATCCATCCTCGTAACAGGTTGACCGCCTATTACCCTCTGGCCATGTTCTCCCCGGTGATCCCCTTTTAAGTCATTTGCATATCATTCATTGTTCACATTTATCAGGTTTTTTTAGCTTTGTCGCACTTTATTCTTATTAATTATTACAAAACCCTGAAAAAGTAGGGGTGATGGATGCAGGAATGATTGGAGTGGCTCAAAGACCATATGATGATTAGTAAGTAACTTTGTTGCTTATGGTATACTGTTTGAACGCTGAAGAACTTCTTGATATGTTTTCAGAAAAGGTTTTAAATTGAATTTGAAGGTTTTTATCATTCTTAAAATGGTTTTGATTGATTAAAAAGTGGTTTTGAACTTAAATGAGTTTTTGGGCCAAATTATGATGTTCTCTTGATTCAGAGTTCAGGCTTCGATCCAGTGGGATTCATAGCTTAGAAATTGGCCAAAGCATCACACAACACTACAAAAAAATAGCTTATCTGCGACAGATGAAGCCATCGCAGATTCATTAATTTTCGTCGCAAATCACTTTCTACGACGGACTCTGCGACGGACACCATGAGTCTGCAAATATCACAACGCAGATTTTCTCGATTGAAATTATTGTGTTCGTCATAGATTTTGCAATGAAATCCGTGACAGAGATGCCTTAATCGCAGTAATGACAAAATGGGACTGGTTTTGAAACCGATTCTATGATGGACTTTGCAATGGCTAGGTCCGTCACAGAATCTAGGAGAATTCAAAATTCTTGCAAATCTGCGATAGCTTCTGCGACGGGCATGTCTGAGTAAAGATTCTACCATGGACATGTTCGTCATAGAATCAATCTTAGATTTACAAGAATTTTTTTTAATGAATTATTGATATTCGTTATACAATTTAATCCTGTTTCACTTGTTATGTAGTAATATTCACTAAAATGTTTATAATATTCCATAATCGAAAACATAAACTGAAATTAAAATTGAAATTGAATTTAATATGAAGAATAATCAAATTTAAAATGTAAATAATAGAAAATGAAGCTGAAAATTGTACTAAAAGATGTACTCAAAGTAATAAAATGCTAATGTGATAAAGTGTGAAATAAAAAACCTAAAGTAGTACTGTATGTGAATGAAATGAATCAAAAAACCTAAGGTGTTGGAGGGATAGGAGGATCTGAAACAGCTCTAGAGGTAGGAGGGTCCGATGCTCCATCTGAAGAATATGTTAGAGCTGCTGTTGACATAGAAGTGGGTGGCTGGGATGTAGTAGGAGGTACAGTAGGTGGTGGGTCTCCCGTGTAAATGAAAGGCTTTGAAGGCAAGACCTTAACCTCTGAAAAACTGATATTGGGGACCTGCACCCCAGTCTGTCGCATCGCTGCAGTTAGAACGTCAATCTGCAGCTAAAAATGCTGGCCTATCGACCGCGCCACGTCCTTGGTGATATCATCATGCAACTGCTGCCGGTCTATATCAGATTGCTGCAACATCAAGGCTCGCTGACCCAACATGGTCTGCATTTTCCATAGACCCGTGACTTCTTCAGCTCATCAACTGCCAGCCAATAAAGCTCATCATTAGTCATTTCCTTCCCATCCAACTTCGCTGCCTTCTGCAACTCCATAAAACATTCCTACAATACTCCAAAATTAAGAATTGATAGAATTAAAGCAAGTGAAAACATATAAGTTAGGAATGAAGTAAATTATAGCAAATGTGTAAGAAAGACTTAAGTGAAAGTAAGAATGGCTTACATAGATCGCCTCTGATCTCTGATCAACAAACCATGCCCTATGATTGGGATCTAGGTGTGTCTCCATGAAGACCCTGAATGTAGTAGGAGTCTCTCCCGTTTCAGCCTCCTAAAATAGGATATTTCATTAGTTGCATCTTATTTACAAGTATTTAAAGAAATTAAACGCATGGTTCATTTAAATATATTAAATTAATAACTTACTATAGTGGCAGCACGCTCAGTATATGATCGGCTCCCCCTTATATGTCGCAAAGGTCCTGTACCTGGGCCGGCCGGCTCACTTAGCCTGTTCCTCTTTGTAGTAGAGAACTTAGTTTGATAAGTCTCCTTCACCCACTCCTCCTCCTAAGCCTTCAAGATCTCCGCTTGGACACAGTTCTTCTCAGTCATCTGATGCCTCAGGTTGTATAGGAAGTTGGAGTATTGGTTAGCTGCTTGTCTCTCCCAGGTCTGTCTAAATTGAGGATCAAGCATCCCATCTCCAGCTTTTCTAAAGAACCAAATAGTCAGTATAAAACAGGTTTGAAAGTAAGTATAAATAAAAAGAATTGAATAAATTACCACAAATTCATCGATGTAAATTTGAATCTGCTCCTTTGTCAGGTGCTCCAGGTGTAGCCTTCTTTGAACTGCTTATTCTCGAAGCAGTTCTTAATTGCCCTAGATGTCTATTGAGTAGGGTTCAATTTCCTACACAAAACATCAAAGTGTTAAACAAATGAGAATAGAAGAACTGATAAATTAAAGAGAAATTTAAAATATACTAACAATCCTTTGGCGTCTGGCCAACAAAGCTGCTTCCCCTCAGTAGGAGGAGCATCAACTGCAGGTGCAGAAGATATTGTCAAATACATTTTTCTCAATGTGTATCATGTTAACATTATGTCTAATAAGGAGTTTGCTCCAGTAATGCAGATCCAAGAAAATACTGCGTTTATTCCAACCAACTATCCTTGAAACCACACCATGCACCGCACTCGCATGAATTCCAACCAACTATCCTCGAAACCACACCATTCACTGCATCCGCATGAACCTCCATTACATTCATCAAATAGATCGAATCCAACTCATTTAAAATCTGTTCACCTGTTTTCACACCCATGAACAGTTTAGTAACTCACTTGTTCTTTTTGAAATTAGTAGTATTCCTCCGCCAACAATGGTCCCCTGGTAGGAACTTACAGTGGTTGTCAAACCATGATGTCTTCCCACTTTTGGACATACTGAACGCATCTAAATCCTCCATGCAATAAGGACATGCTCACTTCCCAGCCGTACTCCATCTTGAAAGCGTAGAATACGTAGAGAAGTCATTAATCATCCACATCAATGCAGCTCTCTGATTAAAATTCTGCTTCCTATCACAGTCATAAGTCTGCACCCCTGTGTCCCACAACTGATTTAGTTCCACAATCAAAGGTTGAAGAAACACATCAATCCTTCCTTTTGGATTCCTCAGCGCCGGGCACAAAACAGTAAGAAACATAAACTTATCCTTCATGCACATACTAGGAGGTAAATTATAATGACTCATAATAACAGACCACGAAGAGTACTGCTGTCCACTTTGCTTAAAGGTTGGAACCCATCTGCACACATTCACAATCTCACATTCCTGACTTCATTTACAAATTCAGGAAATGAACTATCAAAGTGTTTCCATGCCGGAGAGTCTGACGGATGACACATCTTTCCATCTTCTTGCACATGTTCCGAATACCAATGCATATTACCTGCAGTTGCCTTGGAGGCATACAGCCTCTGCAATCTAGGAGTATTTGGGAAGTAATGCATCTTCTTATAAGGAACATTCACCTTCCGTTTAAAAGACCCTTTTCTAAGTGGCTTGAACTTGTTCTTTTTGCATATCTTACATGAAAGAAGTTCACTATCCTCGCCCCAGTAAATCATGCAATTATTCTCACAACATTTCCATTACCTCAACTGAGAGGCCCAATCCCAGCACTATTTTCTTCGTGTTATAGAAATTTGGAGGCATTGAGTTAGGCCTAGGAATCATTTTATGGATAAAGTTACTCCACTCATCATACTCTGCCTCACCCATACCGTCACTCCAATTCACCCCCCCTCTTAGTATTTCATAACCAATTACTAAGTAGTTGACAAGTACCGGAGGTACTTTTACTATCCATCAAGCTACCAGCATAATCCAAATTTGAGTATGCAACTAAATCAAAAGAAACACTCGTAGGATACCATAGTCCTAAATGCATTGCGCCATGCAAATATTTTAAAATTCTTTTGACGGCAAGCAAATGAGATTCTTTAGGACATGCTTGAAAATGAGCACATAAACATGTAGCAAACATAATATCGGGTCTAGATGAAGTTAAATAAAGAAGTGATCTGATAATACCTTTATACTTCTTTTCATCTACACTCTTACACTTTTCATCCTTGTCCAATTTTGTTGTAGTGCTTATGGGGGTTTTGCTTGTCTTGCATCCATCCATGCCAAATCTTTAGATCAACTCCTTGGTGTATTTAGCTTGGTTGATGAAGATCCCCTCTTTGCCTTGCTAGATTTGAAGTCCTAGGAAAAACTTGAGCTCTCCCATCATGCTCATTTCATATTCCCTAGTCATACACTTAGCAAATTCTTGGCAAAGATTTTCATTAGTAGCACCAAATATAATATCATCAACATAAATTTGGACAATGGGCATATCATGTTTATGTCTTTTTATGCAGAGAGTGGTGTCAACTTTCCCTTTTTCAAAACTATTTTTGTAAAGAAATGAACTGAGTTCATACCAAGCTGTGAGAGCTTTTTTTAAACCATACAAGGCTTTAGTTAGTTTGAAAACATTATTTGAAAAATCAAAACATTCAAAACCGGGAGGTTGTTCAACATACACTTCCTCTTCAATGAAACCATTTAGAAAAGCACTTTTAACATCTATTTGAAAAAGTTTGAAATCCATGAAAGATGCAAATGATAAAAGAATCCTAATGACTTCTAATCTTGGAACGAGCGCAAATTTTTCATCATAGTCAATGCCTTCCTCTTGGTTATACCCTTTGGTAACCAATCGGGATTTGTTTCTAGTGACTTGACCTTGCTCATCCAATTTGTTCCTAAAGACCCATTTTGTGCCTATAATTGGATGATCCTTGGGTCTAGGTACTAATTCCCAAACCTTATTCCTTTCAAATTGATTGAGTTCCTCTTGCATAGCAATTACCCAACTCTCATCTTAAAGTGCCTCATCAACATTTTTAGGCTCAATTTTGAGATAGGAATGCAAGATTAGAATCTAAGAATTTAAGTTGGTTTCGAGTACTTACACCCTTAGAGGTCTCACCAATGTTGTTGTCCTTGGGATGGTCCTTAGTAAATTTCCAATCTTTTGGAATATTTCTATGCACTTCTTGGTGATCCACATGTGCTTAATCATCTCTTGTATTTTCCAACGCATGTTGTTCTTGTGGTTCAACATCCTTGTTAAGCTCCTCTTTACTTTGAGACTCATCTCCTCCAATGTTGAGCTTTTCAGGATTACCTATATTTTCATCACAAGAAACACTACCTTTCACAAGATCAACTTTACTAGATTCATCAAAGGTAACATGAATGGACTCTTCAACAACTAGAGTTCTTTTGTTAAAGACTCTATAAGCTTTGCTGGAATTGGAATAGCCTAAAAAGACTCCTTCATACATTTTGGATGCAAATTTCCCAATATAATCCTTGGAATTAAGAACGTAACACTTACAACCAAACACTTTAAAATATGAAATATTAGGTGTTTTACCATTCCAAAAATCATAAGATGTTTTGTTTAAAATAGGTCTTTTAGAAACTCGATTCAAAATGTAACATAATGTATTGATGGCTTTCGCCTAAAAATAAGTTGGCAAACTATATTCATTAAGCATTGTTCTAGCCATCTCAATCAATGTACGATTTTTCCTTTCTACAACACCAATATGTTGAGGAGTTCTTGGACATGAAAAATTATGAGAAATACCTCTTTTAGAATAAAAATTTTCAAAAGCTTCATTTTCAAATTCTTTTCCATGATCACTCCTCAAGGAAGTTATAAAATATCCTTTTTCATTTTGAACATGTTTTGCAAAACATTTAAAAGTTTCGAAAGCATCACTCTTATGAGTAAGGAATGCAACCCAACAAAACCTAGAGTAGTCATCAACAATGACATAAGTGTAGTGTTTTCCATTCAAGCTAGCTACTTGTGAAGGTCTAACCAAATCCATATGAAGTAATTCAAGTGGTCTAGAAGTACTTACTTGGTTCTTTGGCTTGAAGGAGGATTTAGCTTGTTTTCCCTTTTGAGAAGTTCCACATATCTTATCTTTGAAGAATTTGATTTTTGGCAAGTCTCTTACAAGCTCCCCTTTTCTTAGGCTATCAATTAAATCCATACTAGCATGCCCAAGTCTTTTATGCCAAAGCCAAGCATCATTGCTAATAGATAAAGACACTTCACATTTTGGTTAGTTAGGTTGTATAGGTCAATTGTATGGACATTGTTGGTTCTTTTGCCTTTGAATACTACTTTGTCATCCAAAGATTTGGTGACTAGGCAAGTTTTTAAATCAAAAGTGACTTTGAAACCATTGTCACACAATTGACTTATACTAAGAAGGTTATGCTTTAAACCATTAACAAGAAGCACATTTACAATACAAGTAGAGGAATCCTTACCAATGGTTCTAACGCCAATAACCTTACCTTTGGCATTATCACCAAATGTTACCGATCCACCCTTTTTCATCTCTAATTTAGAGAAGAGACTCTTATCACCGGTCATGTGCTTGGAGTATCCACTATTAAGATACCATTCACTTGCTCCAATTGAGGTCTTCAAGCATACCTACAAAAGAAAGTTAATTATTTATTTTAGGTACCCAAACAAGTTTGGGTCCTTGAGGGTTAGCATTAACAAAAGTGCCTAAGCCAAATTGCTCCCTCCTAACATGGCAAAACAAATTAATGTGTCTATGTTTCATGCAATACTGATATTGAACATTAGGAGAGGAGGTCCTTTTGCTCAAGGCCTTTTGTTTTGTGTGATGCTTCTTTGGAGTTTGGCCTTTAGAAATTGGCTTACCCTTAGGTTTGCTTTAAGGCTGGCCTTTAGACTTGCCTTGTA
Organism: Bocquillonia castaneifolia; assembly: GCA_948193215.1. NCBI lineage: Eukaryota > Viridiplantae > Streptophyta > Magnoliopsida > Malpighiales > Euphorbiaceae > Bocquillonia > Bocquillonia castaneifolia. The sequence goes on from CANYLF012930853.1 coordinate 16,420, forward strand.
GTTTTCCTTTGGGTTTGGCTTGAGAGGTGTTAGTCCGTTTAGCCAATGAGCCATTTGATGGCTTATCTCCTTGCTTAGACTTAGGCTCCCAACCCTTAGTCTTAACAACATCAACACTAGATATTTATGGTGGTGATGATGATTTAACAAATGTGGTACTTGAAGTCCCACAAGAAGTAGAGTCTTTATTGAATCCCAAGCCATGTCTCACAAGGGAAGGTCTTTGTGATACCAATAGGGTATCAAGGTTTTCCTTGCCTTTATGGAACTTGACAATGGATTCTCTCAATTCTTCTACCTCACATTTCAATGCGTCATTCTCTTTTACAAGAGTTTCCATTTAAGAGAGTTTTAATTAAGAAGCAAGTAGTTGACCTTTAAGCTCTCCTTGGTAAAGTTTAAGGGCCTCTACTTGAGCTCTTAGCTCATTAACTTCTCTATTACTTGCCTCACAAAGTTTCTTAGCTTCAATCTTTTCACATTGGAGGCAAGTACATTGGGAGTTAAGTTCTTTGATGAGTTCAAAGGGATCATCATCATCGGTATCATCATCACTACTACAATCGGAAGTATAAAAAGGAAAAATAGGTAAGCAAGAAATATTTACCTCACTATAAGAGTCTTCAATGGCCATGAATGCAAGATTGGCGGTTTCATCCTCACTCTCATCTTCGCTTTCATCATCTTCTTAAGAAGAGGATGAAGATTGATTATTTTCATCCTATCCGGCAGTAAAGCTTTTCTTGTGCCTTCCTTTAAGAGTAGGACAACCCGGTTTGATGCGTCCTTTCTTGCCACATTTAAAGCATTTTACTAAGGAGCCACTCTTCTTAGAGCTTTCTTTACTTCTCCTTTTATCCTTGCTTTTGCTAGATAACCCTTTTCTTTCTTGAATCATTCTTATCACTCTTATGGAGAGTAATACTAATTGCTCTTCATTGGGGCCACCCTTTTCTTCTTCATTTTTGCCTTTTTCATGTTTTTCTTGAGAGGTTTTGAAGGGAATGGTTTTCTTCTTTTTTTCTTCCTCTCATTTACTTCTAGCTTTTCATCTTTATCATAGTTCATCTCATAAATTAAGACATTTCTTATGAGCTCATCGGTTCTCATGGTGGAAAGATCCTTGGAGTCTTCGAGTGAAGCAATTTTAGCCTCAAACTTCTTCCTAGGTAAGGACCTAAGAATTTTCTTGTTCACTTCACCCGGATTATAAATTTTGTCAAGTTTCCTTAGCCCTTCCACCAAAGATAGAAGTTGGTTAGTGAGTGAGGTGACATTCTCCTCGGCTAACCTTTTGAAGGTTTCATATTAATAAACAAGAAGTTCAATCCTCTTGTTCTTCACATCCATTGTGCCTTCATGATAGTTTACCAAGGTTGTCCATATGGCATGGGCAATAGTACAATGTAGCATTCTAGAACATTCCTCTCAAGATAAAGAACCAAGAAGAGTAGACATAGCTTTATGGTTCTTACCGTTGCTCTTTCGATGTGCGTCCACCCAATCCTTTGTGTCAAGCGTTGTAGTCACCTCGCCTACGGCTGTGGTTGGTGGAGTGCATTCAACTAGAACTTGATCCTAAACATTGATTTGGTCACTATCCAAATAATATTGCATACGCAATTTCCAATAAGGACAATCACTTCTATCAAAGTAAGGTCTCAAGCTTCCAAAGCCATCACTCGATATCTCTAATGATCTTTGAGATCCTATTTAAGATAGGCTTTGATACCAATTGAAATACCCAAGAGGGCGGGGAGTGAATTAATGCGGAATTAAAAAATAAAAATTGCTTTGGAGAATAGATAGAAATTTATAATGGTTCGGTCCAACTCTTTGACCTATGTCCACATCTCCCAAAGACACTCTTTGGGGTTCCACTACCACAAATGGATTACAAGGAGATTTAACAGGCAATCTCCAACCTTTACAAAGTGAGATTTCAAAGGCTATGTCACGACCTTTACAATGAAGATTTCACAGGCTATCTTCATGAAACGACCCGAACTCAAAACAATATAATAAGGTCTTAAAAACATAATAATAGTAATTAATCTTAAATTCAAATTCAAATAAAACTCCCTCCAAATTTTTTTTAACTGAAATTAGGGTGCAACGATTGTTGTGCAATTAGCAACGATCGTTGTACAATTAGCAACGATCGTTGTTGGATGAACAGTGATCGTTGTGAAAACCCGAAAATTTGCCGAAAATTCCAGTAGGCTACACGAGCTCATGGGAATCAGCAACGAGCTCGTTGCAAAACAGCAATGATCGTTGTGAACCTAACAACGATCGTTGTAAATTTAAAAAGCTTGAAATGAACAATTTTCCCAAAAATCACAGTTTTAAAATAGAATTCTTGACTTTTCCCTGTAAAAGCATACTCCCATAGACTCAAAATCAATATATATATACATCCACTCCTCAACTTTAAAACACAATACAATTTTACTTAAGGAACATCAAAATCTTATTAAACATATAATTTAACCTCAAAACCTCTTTATATAAACTTCT
>CANYLF012932339.1:0-10566 GCA_948193215.1 Bocquillonia castaneifolia
TTCTGATAAAAATTAATAAGATGCCAAGTCAACCTCAATGAACGGCCCAAGAAATAAGGCTTCAGACTTTTAGTAGAAACCCTCACTTAATACATTAGGCAAAATCACAAATGCCAACCCGTTGAAGGATGCTATAACAAAAGATGAACTTGAATTATTGCCTTCCCCGACTCTGCGTGCACAAGGTACATTCACAAAACAAAACAATGATATCTATATGTATAATAGAATTGATCTCATGTTAGTTTACACATCCCTATTATTAATGTATTATTTTCTGGTGTTATTTCGTTTTAGAGCAACTTCAATTACATATTATAAGCTTATGCATAAAAAAGCTTCAAAGCCTACTATCATTTTGACACTTCAGAGTACTCATATTCTAAGCTGCTAGCATTTGTATAACAACAAAGGGAACCAAGATTGATGTCGAGCTTCAATATAAATTTGGATTTGATCAATGCAGAATTACATAAATACACAAAATTAGGGCCAAAATAAAAAATCTTGTCTTGTATATCAAGTTTACATCTCAATCTAATCTTCTGAGGGGAATTGATCCTACATGATAATGATTTGGGTTCTTTGGAAGAGAATTAAGCTCCAGGAAGCACATATGTTTGCTGATATAAATGACGATTAAAAAATGATGTACAATATGTGCACTAGCACAGCTAAAATTATATATTACAATAATGTCACCTAACTAGGAAGAAAAAATTATGGAGCTAGGTTAGGCGTGGTACAATTGGGATAGAGGAAGGCTACAATTTTCTACTGCAATTCAGTTCTATGAGGAATGAAAACACTACTAAAGAATGATCGAGCAACTCTCCTGACAATTGAATGACTACAAAATCGGCTAGAACAAATTATATAATGTGAATATCAATATAAAGCTAATTGCAGAGCAACTATGGCTATAGTAATAGGAAGATACTACTGAATTCTGAGACTTCTCCCCTTGCTCGTTTGTTTGACTAGAGGAGTTACCTAATCCAGCAGCAAAAGCAGGAGGGATATTAGAAGCATGCGATTCCGTTGGGAATGATTTATACTCCTGATCATAACCTGTAATAGAGTCAAACAGTCTTGTTAATTGCAAATCATAGGATGCACGGAAAAAATCTTATAGAAGTAGCACCTACAATTAGTCTTTCTCCATCCCAAAACAAGCTTTTCTCGATCAAATACGACTCGGTAGCCAGTCATAAAATTTTCTGCATAAAGATCAAGAACTTGAATGATTGCATTGAAGAGATAAGCGTGTGCCTTAACTATAGCTAAAACTTTTATTGCTCAGATAGTGTGGCATAAATGAAGAGGAAACATGGGCAACAAAAGAAGTTCCATCTAATTTTGTTAAATAGTCACTTGGATTAAAGGTACTCTATTAGATATCAATCACTCCATTATTTGCAATTCATTTAAATTAATTATAAATTGTTTTCATGTTCTTCCACAAATCATATTGCATATCAAAAACTTACGTCCAATGATATTGAGTTCGCTACTCTTGACAACAGCCAAGCAATATACCAGCTCACTCTGCAATTCCGGAAGTGAAAACTGTTCAATATTGTTTTCAACATAAACAACATACAGAGAACAGCGACGAAATAAATACAAAATTTTACCTGAGTCGTGATGACAATTATTGGATCATAGACAACAAAGTGGCCACCTCCTTTCATGGTTAACCTCATGCTAGGAATGAAACTTGAGTTTTCACCGGGACTGGGCATAACCGAAAAGAAAAAAGAAAAAACATTATAAATGAGGACCGGGACAAGAAGCAAATTACATGTAAGGCTTTTTATATCTGACCTCATATCATAGCAGTATTCAAAGGGAATTCTGGGATCAGGTGGACGCCTCTTGTCTTGTGCCTGTGAATGGAACTGCAAAAAGAAACTCACAAATTTAATTTATGCATTTGCTATTCTCAGATAGGTAACAAGTTAACTTGATCTATTTGAGGTGCTTACACTCTCTGAAACCTTAGTGTAAGTTGGGTCAATTAAGTATGTAAAGGATGTTCCAGAATCAAAAAGAGCTGTGAAATCTACATCAACTAAGGTTGCCCCTACTCGAACTTGAGTGACAGATATGTTATATGTTGGACTGCAAAGCATTGCACGCATAAGTTCTTGAATAACTAGTTAAAAAGGATAGGATGACTCTGATCAAGTAAATAAGAAATTACCACTTACTGAGATGGATTTATATTGAATGGGGTCTCATCCTGATCAGGACTGCCCTTGTCCCCAAAACTGATCCTTCCAACTCCATCATGTCCAAAACACATGGAAAAAGAATCAGCTGTTAATTTTTCTCTAGACAAAATGCTTGGAACTGAAATCTGATCCATGCCAAGCCCGAATAATCCATTGGGAGCAGCAGTGTTCAGAAAAGAACCACTCTGAACCTGTCCACAACTGCGCAACCCAGACACAGCAATAAGATAAAAAGTAAGTCATTAGGTCACAGGCTCGACATTTAAATCAATTATTATGTTAAAAAAAGTCCAAAGTCATACCCAAATGTGACATATGCTTGGACAGGTTCCCGATCACTATCTTCAGTTGTTAAGTGGAGAACATCCTCTACCAAAATCCCAGAAGTAGAAGTTTGAGCAGAGACATAAGAGACTGCGTACGGGCAACTGCTGAATGTTCCAAGGCAGCGATTACGGTGTGCGCACAAATTGTTGTTGCAGGTGACCTTTTTGCTTGTTGATGACTCTTTTGGGTCATATATGCTAAGCTCAAAGTCCTGCAGGATATAAAATACAAAGCAGGAAATCAATCGTGAGTGTAGGACCTCTAGATAGAGAACCCAAAGACACCAATAAAATATCTGCAACTGCTAATCTGCTCCCAATGTGTCTTTGCATATGAGGCATAAAAAATAATGTCATAAGCAATTGCAATGTGCCCCAGTAGCATCTACAAACGCCAAAGTTCATATATTGCTTGTCCAATTGTTAAGAGATTCTACATGATCCTTCATTAAATAGAATGACCTCTAGCTACAAATTTTCTACATGATCCTTCATTAAATAGAATGACCAAGATTTTTGAATCAATATAGGTTCTAAATAAGTCTTATACATACCAATCTCAGGTAACTCAATTCATTCATATACACATAATAAACAAAACTCGCAAGAAAATTGGAAAGAGATCAACTTACAGAAGCATAAGCAACATCTTGAGTAGAAGCACATTTGCTGCAATCACAAGGAACCCAAAACAGATCACTCCCTGTATCAAGTGCCACCATAAACTTCATTCTTGGAGTCCCTAATTCCACAGTGGTATAATGCAAACTACACACATAATTAGAAGACAAAGAAAAGAACCTAAATCAAAAAAAAAAAAAAAAATCGCAAAAAAACCAAAATCAAGAAACACCCAGATCAAGAATTGAAGAAACATACAAACCCAAAGAACTAATTCTATAAGTAGAGTTGCCATCAGAGAAAGCAAGTGGTGCGTCAACATTGGAAAGTTTACGGCCTCTAAGCATGTGATCATGGTGGGCCAACTCAGCATAGTACTCAAAACTTCCTTTATGAGGCCATTTGCTAGAAATGGAAGAAGAATCAAACAAGTTCTTGAGCGAGTCAGAGAAGCGATGGTGGATTTTAAAAGTAAAGATTAGAGCTTTACAGTTTTGTGGGAAAACCCAGATCAGAAGAAGAAAGAAAAGAAGTAAAAGTTTAAACAAACAAAAAAAGAAGTGCATTATTAGTGGTGTTATTATCAATTAAACCCTAATAAAGAAGTGCATTAATAATAATGAACCCCAGATCTTTGAACCCTAATAAAGAAGTGCATTAATAATAAAGAATTTTTAAAAGTTAAAAGAAAACAGAGAAAGTAGAGAGGGAAGAAGAGAGGGCATGTTGAACTGAGAGAGAGGGACCCATTTCTTGTTTTGTTAGTTTGATTTTATGTGACAGTTGGAGAAGTTGAAAAAAGGGCGGGTTTTTGAATGCCTTTTGGTTCAATAGCTTTGTCACCTTTTCTTTTCTTTTTTTTTTTTTGGGTTTCATTACTTAATCATGGTCGTTGGAGGTCAATGATGCTGTTGTAAATTCACATTTATTTTTGTTTCGTTGAATTTGATCCAACAATTCATTTTCATTTACAAATATGAAATATAGAATTGTATTTGGTATATTAAACTAGAAATATAGAATTTAATCCTATTTTTGTTTTTTGTTCAAAGAAAAATCTCATTTGTTGTAATTTGAAGTTTATTTCCAAATTCTATTAAAATTGATGGAATTTGACCAATCTATACAAAGCCAACTAGAAATTCGAGAAAGGTGGGACAAAATAAGGGTGGGCACAATTTGGTAAGATGTGAGATTAAAAAATCTATGAACTCAAATCAAAAGTTTAATATTTCAAAAATCAAATTTCTATAATCATATCAAATTATAAAATTTAAATTGGAGATTTTTGATATTTAAAAACGATTCAACACTAAAAATAAGAGATATTAATTTAAAACTAACCACAAGAAAATAAAGAAGTTTAATAAGTTTTATACATATAAGATTTTATACATATAAGAGTAAAGTTTTAAAAGAGAAAAAAAAAACTTTGCCGAATATTTGAAAAAAACTAAATCTTTATGTTTATTTGTAATTTTAACCAAATCTATTAATTTTTATTGAACTGTCCTAAATTTAATTTTTCAGTTTGTCAAACTTACTGGAATCAATGTAAAATTATATATAATTATTGTTCTAATTTCAAAAAATGATACCTTTTTAAATAAAATAAATTATAATTATACATTACTCATAAATTACTCATAGTAACTAGTTTAACAATTGCACATATTATGAATTGAGTAAACAGTCAAAATCAGAACAATTCGAAAAAAAGTAAAAGGTTTGATTAAAATTTTAATTACGAAAAGGTTTGGCTTTTTTTCACATTAAATCAAAGAATAAGTTTGACATTTATTCGAGAAATTAAGGATTTGATATTAAAAATTGGTTTTTAAAATTAAGAATAATTTGAAGTTATTTCAGGGATTATGAATTTAATTTTCTTGAAAAAATTGAAGTTATTTTAAGGGCAACAACTTTATTTTTTTAATAAATTGACAATGGAGCGGATGATGTATTGTTTTGGTAAAAAAAAACTGCTATATTTAAACTCATGGAGGACAAAAATCTAAAACAGATGGAACGGATACCGACAACTAAAAGAATTGGGCAACTACCCCTAGGAGCTCACCAAACATCCAGGTGGGGCGATGTAGTTCCACCTCTGTATGTGCGTGCGTGTGTATAGATAGATCATAAATAGTTATACTTTATTGTGTTTAATTCCCTCATATTCTAGCTATATTTTGTGCTTAATTGTGGAAATTGTGTTTGTTTTGATTTAGGTGGTGAAATATGGAAGATTGAGTAGAAATCAACTGAAAAGCATGTTTTTAGCATTACTTGTCAAAGCCAAGCTTTTTGGAGGAAGAACTGAAAACAAAGCAGGAGATCATTTTCAACAAGGCGTGACCAAGCCTTGCAATTTGCGAGCTTCTTATGACTGACATGAAGAATTTTGAATTTTAAAAGTAAATTTCTGTGGGGGCTTTTTGTCATGTTATTTCCCATATTCTAAGAGTGCTAGATAAGAAAATATATCTTATATATTATTTACGACTTTATTTGTTTAGATTTCTCTTTATTCTAGTTTTCCTTGTTGGATTAGAATTTTATATAGAAAGTTTGTTTCTTTTGTATAAGGATTATCTTTTAAGATTTAGGTTTTACTCCCTATATAAGGAGTCAAAATAAAAAAAAAAAACCCGCAGGAAACACAACTACTTTTTGGTGTGCGTTTTATTTCTTTCAATTTCCCCAACTTTTGTGAATTTTTATTTCACCATGTGTGGCTAAATTTTTATTTCTAGTCCAAGGGTGAATCAATTCCAATTATGTCTTTGTGAGGCTTTGTGCTAAACCAGAATTTCTTCTCTAATTCAAGTATTCTTTATTTCTTGTTCTTATTTTTATGAATTTTCTATATTGATTAAACTGATGTCTTAATTTGATGTTGATTTTTCTATAGCTATCCATGAGTTTGTGATCCGTAATTGTCAGGAATGATTGACACAAGTAGCAAGGAGGTGGCTCATGTGTGTGTAATTGCAGGCAGGGCTGAGCATGGATCCTGGAGATTTTTGAACCGTACAAAAAATCCGAACCGATAATATCCAGAACTGAAAATATCCGTTGACTTGTTGACTTTATCCAAACCGAACCGTCCCAAAAAATTAATTAGTATGGTTCCGTAGATTTTCTAAATATCCGTATAGAGAACCGAATTGAACCGCTCCGAATTATACCGAACCGAATAACCAAAACTAGAACCGATTTAAAAGGAGTTTTTTCAAAATATAAATAGACACACACACACACACACAAACACACACACACACACACACATATATATATTATTTTAAAATAAATTTCAACTTAAAACCTTATTGTCAATATTAACTTTTATTCATATATTAAAATATTTATTTGTTGATAAATTTTTATGTTTTTGAAATTTTCTTAAATTGTTGATAGAAACTTGTTGATCCAAGATCCCTTTTGATGTATACAACAATCCTCTAAGTCATGTATCAAACTTTTCCTTGAGCAATTTGCAGGAATTTATCAAACAGGGCAAAAGGCACGATCATGCACTTAGAAATAGAAAGCTATGCAAAATCGAGGACCTTCACATGAGGCACACCAGAGGATGCATGATCATGTGTTTTCCTTATGCACGATCATGTGTAGGGATGCAGAATCGTGCATTTGAGTTCCAGTAGCTATGCAATTTTTTGAGAGAATATGCACGAGCCACCTGCACTATGAAGCCTCGTGCACACGACCAAAGTGCACGATTGTGTAAACCCAGTGCACGATCGTGTGTTTTCCTCCTTCTGTCAGGCAGCATTTCTAAAAGGGCTGAGAAGTTGTTACGTTATCACACACGATCGTGTGCCTTGGAGGCATGATTGTGCATGCCATTACAGAAAAAGACAACTTGCATGTTTTTATCCAAATACGGATTTATCTCGTATTTTAACTTACTCCAACGGCGAGAAAAGCCTTAGGGCCTATAAATAGAGTGCCAAAACACTTCATTAAGGTTACACAACCTGAGATTAAGATTTGAATCCTTTGAAGCACTCTCTTATATGTTTTAAACTTGTTCTAGCAAAACTCCCTTTTTATTCTCTTTAAGCTTGAGCCTTGTAAGCTCTATTTGTTCTATGCAATCCTAATGGGTTGTGAGTGTGGTTGTGAGATATTTAGGATATCTTGTGAAAGGTTTAAGTGTTATCCTTTAAAACACTTGGGACTTGGGTTTTAGTGAGTGGACTCAAGGGGCGGTTTAGATAGGTTGGGTGGTTAGCCTTGAATTCACTATTGTAAGGTTGAGTGTGAACCTAAAACCCTTGTAATCAAATTTGATTAGTGGAAACCCCTTGTGTGGGTAACTGGATGTAGGCACCTTTGGCCTAACCACTATAAATCACTTGTCTTATTTTATTTATACATTTATTTTTGATTTATAGTTGTTAGCACTAATCATCTATTCACCCCCACCCCTCTAGGTGCCATCTGGGATTTCATTTGGTATCAGAGCTTGTGCTCATTTGTGTTTTCTTCATTGATTTGAGTTAAAATCCAATGGCATCGGAGCTTTTTATTCACAACTTGAAACCTTACTTTGATGGAATCGACAATCCATTACGGAAGAACAAGATGGAGTTCTATCTTGATAATGATCAAGTCATTCTTTGGATCGTTGTACTCAATGGTTGGACACCACCCATCAAAGAAGTAGATGGAGCCCAAGTGCCTAAGCCCAAGAGTGAATGGTCTAAGGAAGAGATAGAAGCTAATGGTAAGAATCGAAGAGTCGTCACCGTTCTCTTGAGTTCTATGTCAAGGGAGGAATGTAGCCGAGTTCAAAGGTGTTACACGGTCAAGGATGTTTGGGAAGCACTTGTGAACTACCATAAGGGAACTGATAATCAATTTAGAACCGATATAATTTAGGAGTTTTTAATTTGATTTCTTCTTAATTTGAGTGTTTTTATTAGTTATTTTTACATATTTTATAAATTTTCAAGTTTAGGAGCTTATGGAATCAAATCGGGACTAATTTGGAGTTGTTTAGGCCTCAAACAGGACGATCAAAGTTTGAACCGGACCGTTGACTGGATCCACATTAGTTCGGTTTGATTGGAGAAATTACAAGGGGGAATCAGTGTCAAACCGGACCGGAGACCGGACTGTAAACCGGACCTGCCCGGTCCGGTTTGAACCAATTCCCCCTTACACATAAAAAACCAAAGAACCAGTGCCAAACCGGACCACAGACCAGACCTCAGACCAGATCGGCTTGGTCAGGTTTGGGCAGGAAGTTAAACGGATTTTTGGCAAATTTTGGGCAATCCAAGGGGTTTTTGGGGGCATTTTTAGGACCCTTGGTGTGAAAAAAAAAAAATATATATATTTGTCATATATCATCAGATGAAGGGATATAGAGAAAAAAAAACTTAAGAAAAATAAAAAAAAATACCTTTTGGTTTACCTTGGTTTCTAGATCAAGATCAAGAGTTCTTGAAGGATTTGGAGATCAAAGGCTTGATTATCATCTACAAGACTAAGTTTTACTTTATTTAATTTTTTAATTTAGTTTGTCAATTATTTTTAATGTTTATTTTGATGAATTTAGTCATGTTATAGAACTAAAATCCCAACTAGAGGGATTGATGTAATCTAGTTGGGGTAAACTTATTTCCTATGGTTTGATTTACTATTTTTATTTAGTTATCATTGGATTTCATTCAATTTAATTTCCAAGCACTTCAATTACATATTTCTCGATTGGCCACCATAAATTATGTGTTTTGGGATTGACAATTGATTGAGAAATTGTTGTTAATCTGGATTTGGGAATTAAACTTGTCTAGAGTTAATACGGAAACAGCAATTGACCTAGGCTTGATTTAGAGACTTTGCTTAATGGGTTTGATTATGTAATCGGATTGCATCAAGAGATTGCATTGTCGGTTTAATTGAACACGTTTTTCTGCATCAACGGAGGATTAAAACATTTTAGAAAAGTTTCGCTTGAATGAACCCGAACCATGGAATTTGTTTACCCCGTTAGATTATTTCATGAACTCTAGTGCTTTACTTCTTGAGTTTATTTATCAATTTTAATTCTAATTAGGTTTTTTCCTTCATTCATAATTTTATTTATCCAGTTAATCATTTAGTTACGTTGCTTAAATTAAATTGCATTTTAATTAGAATTTGGATCAAGATTCAACAAACAATCAAGGGTTTTCATTTTACTTTTATGCAACTCGTGCTTATAATCGAATAATCGATTTAAACGCTTATCCCTGAGGATCGACCTCGTATTCCGAGTATTACTACTGCGATAATCCATACACTTGTGGATAGTCGTCAAGTTTTTGACGTCATTGCTGGGGACAACGGACTTAAATTGAGTTTCGATTACGTAACTGTATATATTTTTGTTATTTGTTCTGAGCTTTTGTTTGTGTGTCGTGCTTGTTTATTGTTAAGTGTTTTGTTCGTGTCTGTTTCTTTTATTTATTTTCTTATACTTTTTCTCTTGTTTTAGTGTTTGTTTAGTTGTTTTGCTAGTCAATTTTGTGCTGTTTGAGTTAGTGAGAGATTTGCCATGTTTTGTTTTTATCTTAGCTACTATTTTGTTTTATTGATTGTTGGTTTGATTTTCATATTTTTAGGTAGTTTATGCAAACAAGGAGATCAACTAGTTTTGACTCTTCTAAGTTAGAACCGTTCAACCTAGAAATTGAACGAACTTGTCATTCAAATCGTGCTACTTCTATAAAGAAACACCACTGACAACATGGCAAACAACCCGATACCTGGTGATCCACTATTCAGTATGCCACAGAATTTTAATCCTCTAGAAGGATTTGTCAAAGAGGTCGATGATGATGGCAACCCAATCAACATTGATGCCACCAACATCAACAACCCAGTCATCAACAATGCTGGTGTCAATAACAATAATGCTAGAAATAATGCTGTCATTAACCAACCAATTGGTGTAAAGGCTGACCAACGTCACCCTCCTATTAATGCTCAATTACAACTTGGGTATGTTCGACCACAAGTGCATCCAAGACAACCACCTCCAGGGAATGGCAATAATAGGGCTTTTTCTTGGGAATATTCAATGCCATGTTATCAGTGCATCTCCCTCTTGTATTGTTCTAAGTGTTGCTACAAGAAATTATGATCTGAAGACTCTTCAATTCAACATGATTCCACATTTCCATGGTTTGCCATCTGAAGATGCATTGGCCTTCATGAGTGAATTTTGTAGTGTCATAGCCACTTTTCCTTTGAATGGAGTTCCAGAACTTGAGTTGCGCATGCGATGCATCCCACTTGCTTTGAAGGATAGAGCCAAGACTTGGTTCATGAATTTACCTGAAGGTTCTTTACGAACTTGGGATGAT
>CANYLF012933052.1:0-11518 GCA_948193215.1 Bocquillonia castaneifolia
GACGGCCAGGCGATAGTCGGTAAGAATCTGTAAACTGAAAGATTGATTGATTGTTGATCAGCGTAAAAAAAATGGTTACAACAAGAGAGGAAGAAGGAGAAGTAGGGTTAGAGAGGTTGGAATTCCTGTCATTGGTATCGAAGGTATGCACGGAATTGGAAAGTCACTTAGGGTTTGGAGACAAGGTGTTAGCAGAGTACATAACGGAAATTGGGCGAAATTGCCAGACGGTGGATGAATTTGATTTGAAGTTGAAGGAAAATGGGGCTGATTTCCCTGATTATTTTGTCCGTACTCTCCTTACTATTATTCACGCCATTCTTCCTCCGGCCGCCAATAAATCATCCTCTCCTCCTCCTTCTCAAAAATCTAAATACTCTGCTCTTTCTATTGCCAACACTAAGGACAGAGCTAAGGATCTTGAACGCCAGCTCCATTTGGAAGCTATGGAGCGATCTACCAAACGCCACCAGCATCACGATTTTGATGATGACCATGACCATTACACGACCACCAGAGACACAAGAAGAGATAGAGATAGAGCTCACCATCGAGATTCCCATCGAGATAGGGATAGAAACAGAGATGACAGGCTTAGAGACAGAGACCATGATGACCGTCGGAGTCGATCAAGTCGCAAAGACCACCACTCCAGAGCTGGCACTGATGATGTTCCTAATTCCCAAAACCAGAGTCGGCGCCAGGGCCATCATTCTTCCTCCGATCCTGAATTGTACAAGGTCTATAAGGGTAGGGTTTCCCGAGTCATGGACTCTGGTTGTTTCGTCCAATTGAATGACTTTAGAGGCAAAGAGGGTTTGGTTCATGTTTCCCAGATTGCAACTAGGAGGATATCCAATGCTAAGGATGTTGTCAAGCGCGATCAGGTCGTTTATGTTAAGGTCATTTCTGTTTCCGGTCAAAAGTTGAGTCTTTCCATGAGGGATGTCGATCAAAATACTGGTAAGGATCTTCTCCCTTTGAAGAACCCCTCCAATGATGATGATTCTTTTAGAACCAATCCATCTGCCTCCTCCAAGGATGGGCCTACCACTAGAACAGGGCTTTCTGGTATTAGAATCTCTGAAGAGGATGTTGCTGTTCCATCCCGTCGCCCTCTCAAAAGAATGAGCTCTCCAGAGAGATGGGAAGCAAAACAGTTGATTGCTTCAGGTGTTTTAAGTGTCGAAGAGTATCCCATGTTTGATGAGGAAGGAGATGGACTGCTTTACCAGGAAGAGGGAGCCGAGGAAGAGCTTGAAATTGAGTTAAATGAAGATGAGCCTGCGTTCTTGCAAGGGCAGACTCGCTATTCTGTGGATATGTCACCAGTGAAAATATTTAAGAATCCCGAAGGATCCTTGAGTCGTGCAGCTGCCCTTCAGTCTGCCCTTATAAAGGAGAGAAGAGAAGTTAGGGAACAGCAGCAGAGGACCATGCTTGATTCAATACCCAAGGATCTTAATCGTCCTTGGGAAGACCCAATGCCTGAGACTGGTGAGAGGCATCTGGCGCAAGAGCTTAGAGGTGTTGGTTTGTCAGCATATGACATGCCTGAATGGAAGAAGGATGCATTTGGAAAAGCATTAACATTTGGCCAAAGGTCTAAGCTATCCATTCAGGAGCAGAGACAGAGCTTGCCAATCTACAAATTGAAAAAAGAGTTAATTCAAGCTGTCCATGATAATCAGGTTTTAGTTGTTATTGGTGAGACAGGTTCAGGCAAGACTACCCAGGTTACTCAATATCTCGCTGAGGCTGGTTATACTACAAGGGGTAAGATTGGATGCACTCAGCCTCGTCGTGTGGCTGCAATGTCTGTGGCCAAGAGGGTGGCTGAAGAGTTTGGCTGTCGTTTAGGTGAGGAGGTTGGCTACGCCATACGTTTTGAGGACTGTACCGGACCAGATACAGTGATCAAGTACATGACAGATGGTATGCTACTTAGGGAGATTCTTATTGATGACAATCTTTCTCAGTACTCGGTGATAATGCTTGATGAAGCTCATGAGAGGACAATCCACACTGATGTTCTTTTTGGTTTACTTAAACAGCTTGTGAGAAGAAGACCCGATCTTCGCTTGATTGTCACATCTGCCACCCTGGATGCTGAGAAGTTCTCAGGTTATTTCTTCAACTGTAATATATTTACAATTCCTGGGAGAACTTTTCCTGTGGAGATCTTATACACCAAACAACCTGAAAGTGACTATTTGGATGCATCTTTGATCACTGTGCTACAAATACATTTGACGGAACCTGAAGGCGACATACTTCTTTTTTTGACTGGTCAGGAGGAGATTGATTTTGCATGTCAGTCTCTCTATGAGCGGATGAAAGGTTTAGGTAAAAATGTTCCTGAACTGATCATATTGCCTGTTTATAGTGCTCTTCCCAGTGAAATGCAATCCAGAATCTTTGAACCGGCTCCTCCAGGGAAGAGAAAGGTGGTTGTGGCAACAAATATCGCTGAGGCTTCTTTAACGATCGATGGGATATTTTATGTTATTGATCCTGGGTTTGCAAAGCAGAATGTTTATAATCCAAAGCAAGGGCTTGATTCTCTGGTTATAACCCCAATTTCACAAGCATCTGCCAAGCAACGAGCTGGACGTGCTGGCCGTACTGGCCCTGGAAAGTGTTATCGACTGTATACTGAAAGTGCATACCGTAATGAGATGTCCCCTACCTCAATTCCAGAAATTCAAAGAATTAATCTTGGATTTACTACACTCACTATGAAGGCCATGGGAATTAATGATCTCCTTTCTTTTGATTTTATGGATCCACCTTCACCCCAGGCCCTCATATCTGCCATGGAACAGCTGTACAGTCTAGGAGCTCTGGATGAGGAGGGGCTTCTTACCAAATTGGGAAGAAAAATGGCAGAATTTCCTCTGGATCCACCATTGTCCAAGATGCTGCTGGCAAGTGTAGATCTTGGGTGCAGTGATGAGATTTTGACTATTATTGCCATGATCCAAACTGGTAATATATTCTACAGGCCTAGGGAAAAACAAGCTCAAGCTGATCAGAAGAGGGCTAAGTTTTTCCAGCCTGAGGGAGACCATTTGACCTTACTTGCTGTATATGAGGCTTGGAAAGCTAAGAACTTTTCAGGACCTTGGTGTTTTGAAAATTTTGTTCAGTCCAGATCCTTGAGGAGGGCGCAGGATGTTAGGAAACAGCTCCTCTCAATCATGGATAAGTATGATTATGCACTTTGTTATTTTAATTATTGCGTTTATGGTGGCGTTTTATTTTCCTTATAAATGTTACTTTTTTTGTTTTGTTAACTATCATGCTTATTTTCTTGGATTGTCTGCCTATTCTCATATGTTCATTTTTTTCACCTTCGGAAAAAGAACATGTAGGTGTGTACTATGAGAAGAAAAATGCTGCATGTATATATTTGTGTAATTGATGATTGTACTTGTGTTATCAGGTGTCAAAATCCTTTTCTTTTTCTCGTGCTTTCAATTTCTTGACTAAGATTATATGTGTCCTGCCTTTTTTTAAAAAACTTTATTTTTTAAAGTTTCATTTGTGCATGAGTACAACATTTGATTATAAATTTGATTATTTAATAAGTGGAAACTTTTGATTGTATGTTGTAGATATGGTTTTAGATGCTAACTTTCCATAATTTTCTCCTGCTAGTGAACCTTCAAGACTTGCTCTATAAATGCCTACAATTCCATTGGATGCTTAATATGACTGGCTCTCATGGCTAACTTTTCCATTGAATCCATCCACTCCCAACTTCTACACACTTATAATCAGCTGATGCTCATGTGGACACGCAGTATCTTCATTTGCACATGTGTTATAGTCTAGTTGAAAATTTCCTACTCTCAATCCTAAGGATGTGGGCATCCATAAAAATTGTAGAATTTCTGATATATGGAGACAGGGAAGATGGATGTTGCCTGACCCTTTAGATAGTGGGAGGTGAATAGAAAGTATAGGCTGGTTGATAACAAAGAGGATTAGATTAGTTGGGGTGAATATGGGAATTTTTCAATCAAAAGTTCTTGGGAGGCTCTCAGGAAGCAAGATAATTGTCAGTTGGTGGAAAGTGATCTGGAATAAAAATCATGTCCCTAGATATGGTTTTATTCTATTATTGGTCTTAAATAAGAAGCTTAAAACTAAGGACAAGCTGTATTGATGGAATTATGTTGCCAATCAGGTTTGTGTGCTGTGTAGTGGGGAGAGGGAGACCGTAGAACATTGTATCTTTGGATGTAGTGTTAGCAGAGAGGTCTGGTCCAGGATTTATTGTCCTGCTGGAATTCCTGGTATTACCTGGTATAGTAGAAGAGCTATAGGAAAAGGCAGGTTGGCAGAGTACAGAAGATTGTTGTTGGCAGTTACAGTTTACCACATATGGAGGAGTAGGAATAACAAGGTTTTTTAATAATGCTTCAGTAGGTAGTGATAGCATTATTAAGGAACAATTTCATTCGTAAATACAGTAGTTGCGGACGAGATAGGTATGCGTACAAAGAAGACAGTATTAGTCAGAGAGTGATTCAGTGTTTGTAAGTTGCTGTGTGTGCCCAGGGCCATTTCCCTGGAGTTGTATTCCATTACTAGTTTGAGATTAATGGATTCTTTTTGTGTTTCTATTAAGAAAAAAGTGATATAGTCTGGTGATACTCATGTGGATATGCAGCATCTTCATTTGCAAATGTGTTTTAGTACCATGGGGTTACATTGTATGGCTGAAGTTCCAAACCTGACTTTATTTGTTCGCTTGTTTAGATTTCATGGATCAAATACTTGTCAATGCTTTGCAATTTTTGCCGGTTAATTTACAATAGTAGGAAATCATTATTAGTTGCCGTAGTCTTTTTTTTTTTCCCCTTTTCTTATCTAACTATTTTTTTGGCATAATTGATTCTAACTCGATTTCTATTGATGGATTGCAGATACAAACTGGATGTTGTGAGCGCAGGAAAGAATTTCACAAAGATAAGAAAAGCGATTACTGCTGGTTTCTTTTTTCATGCTGCCAGAAAGGATCCACAGGAAGGTTATAGGACCCTAGTTGAGAACCAACCAGTTTATATCCACCCAAGCAGTGCTCTTTTTCAAAGACAACCAGATTGGGTCATTTATCATGAACTGGTAATGACTACGAAGGAATACATGCGTGAGGTAACCGTTATAGATCCCAAATGGCTTGTGGAATTGGCACCAAGATTCTTTAAAGTGTCAGATCCAACAAAAATGAGCAAGCGCAAGCGTCAAGAACGTATTGAGCCATTATATGACAGATATCATGAACCTAATTCTTGGCGATTGAGCAAACGACGAGCATGATCTGTTGTAAGAGCTAACCTGTAATTGTATATATTTTGATCAATATGGTCTGGTTGATTTTGTTAGTCAAGTTTTTATGTACTTTTACGGTTTGCTAGTTTTCGTAGTTTCACCGGAGCATTTTAATTATCATCAAGTTAATACTATATATAAAGGATGGATAATGTTTTCCATGGGAAAACCTTTTTAGACATTTGTATGCATAATTTTATTTAGTGACAAAATAACCTCTATTCAAAACTAAAAATCTTAAGTTAATAATATTTCAAGTTAGTTTAGATGGTTTTGAAATTTAATTGACTTATCCTGCTAATCAAATTATATATATATATAAAAGTAAACTCTCTACATTTTGATTTTGTAATTTAAGTGAATTCTAAACCAATTTTGCTTATATGGTAATACTTGATTTTTTACTATTTATTTTATTTTACATTTATTACTTATACCTTTCATTAATATAAGCTTTCACCCATTTACTTTTATATATTTAATTAATATATAAGTATGCACACACTTTATATAATAAATTGAAATGCATCAAATAATATATACTCACAAATTTGATATGTATGAACAAATTAAAAGTTAAAAATTTATCTATAAATATAATATCAATTTATAATTTTGTATATAAAATATTCTAATTAGTTGATATTGTTAATAAATTAAAATCAAACAATAAACTTTTCAAATTTAATGAACCAATTTAACTTTAAATTTTAAATTTAATATGCATGGACATATTGATATTGTTGATAAATTAAAATCACACTATGCTATTTATGTGAAATTTTTTTATCTTTAATCAACCAATTTAATCGCTAAATTTTATATATGATATTTTATATACTATTTTTAAATTGACATTAAAAATTCAATTCCATTTTACTTAAAAATTTTATTATTTCTTTTATGATGATAAACACCTATATAGTGTGGTATAATAATGATTTTTATATTAACAATATAATTATTTTTAACAATTATGGTCTAATATTTTATAGTCCATTATAAGAAATAAATATATTTTAATTTCTAAGATTCTGATGTATTTTATTTATTAAATAGATTTTGATAAATCACCTTAGATATTAAATAAATTTTAATTTATTTAAAAGATATACTTATACTTTTAATTTTAGTTTAAGAATAACTTTTATATAATTTTTATTTATACATATGGTTATTGTTATTAATCTATTTATAAAATATTTTTAATAATTAATAAAATTATTCCACATGTTTGAACAAAATTGAGTGAATTCTAAGACTAATTTACTTTGTACGATAATATTTGATCATTCACTATTTATTTTTACTTTACACTTATTATTTTTTATCTTTTATTGACTGTTTTTATTCATTTACTTTTATTTGTTGAATGCTTATAGTTTTTACTCATTTGCTTTTATGTATTTAATAATATTTATTTTGTTTAATAATTTTTAATGCACCCAATCATTTATGTACACAAATTTAAAATCTATAAACTAAAAAAAGTTGTGAATTGTTTTCGATATCAAACATTACTACTAAAAAGTAAATTTGAAAATTTAAAGTGACTATCAAACTTTAACGAAATAGGTGTTCAATCATAACGTTGTCATTGTTGTATTTATTCACAATGACACGTTAGTGACACCAACATAATATCATCAACATAAAAATTAAGTTAATATTTTAAAATTAAATTTATTTAATAAATATATTTATTTTATAATTTCAATCTAAGATGAATTTTACATGTAATTTATGCATGTAATTTTTGTTATTAAGTTATATAAAATATATTTTTAATAAAAAATATAAATAAACTTCAATAGAACAAATATTCTCATGCAACAAACGAGCTTTAAACTAGTATATATGAAAGTAGACTCCTTAATATCTCAATTGAATAAATTAAGTTGATTTTGAAGCCAGTTTGCTTATGTGGCAATCTACAATTTACTCTTACTTTCTATTTATTATTTGTATTGAATTTAATTACTCTTATTAGTCTTGTACTTGTGTGGCAATCCATAATTTAATACATTATATATATATATATATATATATATATATATATATATATATCAAAAAAATAAAATCACCATAAATTTTAATTTATTTAAAGATATACTTATGTTTTTTTATTTTTGGAATAAATTTTATTTATACATAATAGATATATAATATATTCTTAATAATTAATAAAAAAATTTCTTGCATTTGAGTAGGATTAAATGAATTCTAAGACTAATTTACTTATATTGCAATAATTAGTCATTTACTATTTAATTTTACTTTACATATAATTTTTATCTTTTATTGTTTATTATTTATTTAATATTTCTTATATTTTTTTATTCATTTAATTCTATGTATTTAATAGTATTTAACTTCTAAATCTATCATATATTTTGTTTTATGAAATAGAAGTTAGATATTTATAAACTCCAAATTATGAATTCATTTTTCACGTTTTTAGATTAATACTATTTTATTTAGGCATATTTCTAAATGTATATTTCTTAATTTTATTTTTATTTAAATTATAAATGATGCATCCATAAATAAAACAACCAGCATAAATATTAAATAAATATTTAAATTCTAATTTATTTAAAAATATTGTTATTTTTAATTTTAGTATAATAATTTCTTATACTTAATTTATACATGTTATTATTATTATTATTATTATTATTAATTTATATATGATACATTTTAATAATAAAAATATCAATAAATTTTTATAAAATCAATCTTCCCAATGCGCGGGCTCTAAGCTAGTTTTAAATAATATTTCACATCTTTTAGTTTTATGATCCTATTGTAAATTTTTTGAATTAAATTGAAAGTTTAAACTGTTAGATTTTTTTAAAATTATACCTATGCAATCTTTAAATTTAATAAATCTGATTTTTTTGTTACCATAATTATCATATTACGTACATAAAAAATAAAAATAAGAGTTGTTTACTAAGAGTTGTTTCACATTCAATTAAGAGTGCAACTTTCTTACTTTGCATGCTTAAGAAATGTATCCACCTAAACTTCTAAAGCTTTTAAATATGATGGTTATTGAAATTTAAATCAAACTTACTATAGCAAAAGTTAAATAATATTTAAATTTAGATTTGACTAATGAGATTTGGCAAATGGATGTCAAAAGCGCATTCTTTAATGGCAACTTACTTAAGGATGTGTACATGACACAACCTGAGGGTTTTGTACAATCTGAGAATTCTGGTAAAGTATGCAAGCTTTAAATATCCATTTAATTATGAATTGAAGCAGTCTTCTCGATCGGAGTTGGAATCTTTGTTTTGGTGAATCATCAAAGAGTTTGGATATAATAATATTTCTGGTCTTTTATGACAATGACATATTACTCATTGGAAATGATATCCCTACCTTGTAGAATGTCAAGTCTTGGTTAGGGAAATGTTTCTCAATGAAAGATATAGGCAAAGCTACCTATATCCTTGAGATAAGGATCTATAAAGATAGATCTAAAAGGCTAATTAGCCTAAGTCAAAGTGCTTACATAGACAAAGTACTGAAGAGGTTCAATATAGAAGATTCCAGGTAAGATTCCACAAGTATATGGTGTCCAAGTAGTAAAGAGGGTGAGCAAGAGTGTCGTATCCCAAGGGAATCGGTGGTTTTGAGTATTAATTTCAAAGATTTGACTAATTATCCAAGAGATAGATTTGGGTATTATAAAGCAATTAATCTAAAATAAGCAACTAAGGTTCAAATAAATCACAACCAAACTAAACAACTAAACACTAACCAAGCTAAGAAGAGAATAAAAGTCTAAAACCAATAAAAGGAAATCAAACAACAACTTAAAAAATTAAAATTCAAAAAATATCTAAAAGACCCTAGAATGTGGATCCACCTAAACCAATAACAACATAATGAATATGGATGCAAAGTAAAGTCAATGTCACTACCAAACAAGGATGAGGAGTAACTCCAACCTATCTCTAGGGTAAAGTCATAACTCATAAGGCATCAAGGTTGATTCTCACCAAGTACTTAACACGAAACAACTTTAATCAAGCATTAACCACCCTTATACCCCTATTGGTAACTTTAATAACTCACAATCAAAGCAAACCAATATTCTCAGATGTATATCCAAGAATAACAACATTTCTCTACATCATTAATCATTAAACAAGCATTTATGAGTTGGCCATACTTCACAAATATACAAAAAAATGCACGCATGAGAAACCCTAGGAGAGAGAAAGCATCAATCAATACAAAACACCCACATTCAATGCATTATTAGAGGAAATGAGCTTCACCTATTCTAGAGTACACAAAACCACTCACTAATCATCACTAGAAAACATATAACCAAAGAGTATAAAGAGGAAATAAAAAAATATTACCCATAGATGTAAATTAGAGCAAGCCAAAGTAACAGATTTTTGCAAAGAAAAATGAAAATTCTTGATATTTTAAGAAATTAAGAGTTTTTACAACCTAAATCTAAGTTAATCTAAGCTAAAACTACTTTAATTTGGTATTTCTCTCTTTAGAGATATGAAATATTCTTCCATTAGTGGCTGTGTTTTGTTTAAAATGAGCAAGGGTTCAAAATAACGAGTTTGGGGTGATTATAAGTGGGTTACCTCATCAGACCCACAAGCCAGGCCGTGTGGCTATATGCACACACCAGGCCGTATGGATTTCCTATGAGTTCTTCAAGTTGTGCCAGCAGATGGTCCGACTTGCAAGGGGCATAGTTCAGTCGTCCGAGCTCCAAATTGAGAAATTCTTACACCTAAAATGAAGTTCAAGATGTCTACTTCAATTTCGCTTTTGTGAGGTTGGACAAATTCTTTCATCTTCTTGCCTAAAATGCCCTTGAAATTCCAGTATTATGGTTGAGCTACTTTCGGAGCATCTTCTGGTGTATGGCTTGTATCTCCTTCATCCTTACACCAATTGACCTTTTTCTTATTGAAAATGAAAGTAGAATCAAGGTAATAGTGATATGGAGCTTTTCACTTTAAAACTCTTTCCACATTGTTGACAATCGATTATTATTCTATTTTTGTTATCGAGTTTCAATTCAATTCCTTACCCATTTGAGTGGTTTTAGCATCTATATTTGTTAATTATTATTAACTTACAAGATTAGGGGAATTCGAGTTCATTAGGAGCATAAATTGTGTAATCCCCTTATCTTTGCATCATACACGTATCAATCTAATTTATTCATGTTTCTTATCTTTTCAAGGGTGATTTATACTTAATTTAGTGTGAAATCATTGTAGGTATGGTGATTTGATGGGTTAGAAGCTAAAGGCAACATTTGAGGTTTAGAGCTTAAAGGAGCTAGTTTGCGGTTATACAAATCGGCCAACTTTGGGAGCGTGGAGCATTGGATGTGGAATGAGTTTTGAGTTGAAAAGCTCTAGATCATAAGGGTATTGAATTTACTTTCATTTACAACAAGAATCAGCTCAATTGGTGCTAGAACGAAGGAGATACAAGCTAAACTCTAGGAAGTGCTTTGAAAGTCATCTCAGATGTAACACTTAAAATGTCAAGGACTTTTTGGGCACGAAGACGATCGAATTAGAGAAATATCAAAACATAGAAATTAAATTAGACTTCTTGAAATTGAGTTTATGCTCAAGAATTTTTTAATTTGGAGTTTGGACGACTAAGATATGCCTCTTGTAAGTTAAGCCAAAATCCTAGTTCTAGTCGGCATCTGGCCGGCATCCGGTGGGCACTTGGCCGGCTGACCTCTGAGATTACACCCCTTTTCCTGCTTGTAGCTAGCAGCTGGCCGGAAGAGGGCCTGTTTTTGGGAAAACATGATTTTTAGTGGTTTTTAGGGTTTTTTAGGGTATTTTTGGAGGAACACTATATATACAACCGTCATAAACATTAGCCATAACTTTGGTTTATTTTATATTGCTTAGAAAACATTAAAAACACTTAGAAACACCATTGTTCAAGGATTCAAGATTGGTTTACAAAGATTTGTGAAGATAAAAGGTTGCTTTTCTTCTTCCCAAGACTAAGTTTTCCTTTTCTTGGTTCTATTTATCTTTTAATTATGTTTATGGTTTTTGTTATTGTTTGTTTGTTAGTTATTGCTATGTTTAGGAACTAAATCTCCTACTAGAGGGATAGATGTAATCTAGTAGGGGGTGTTTTGATTATTATT
>CANYLF012933768.1:0-16245 GCA_948193215.1 Bocquillonia castaneifolia
ATAATTTATTTTTTAAAATAATTTTTAGTATATTTTAATCATTAATATTTAAAATTTGAAATGATAATAAATTATAAAATATAAAAAATGATATTTTTTTACTCAGGTGTTAATTTATAAGGTGGCATCTTTATTTTCAATTTTAGTGCTTACATTGCAATCCACATCAACTTCTCATCGTAGATTCTCTAATTTTCCGATCAGATGGACTTGAGTTGTTACATATTTAAAAATCTGAGAATTTTAATAATACAAAATTTTGTTTTAGAGATTATTGTATTACAATCACATAAGTTGGGGAAGTTGAGAGTTATTAACTCTACATACAATACAAGTAGTAGTTTAAGATTCCCAAAACTCCATCTCGATCCGGTTCGATTGTGCTGTGCCACTGCCATATACATAAGCAAATCAATTTACATGTACAACTACATTTTTATTGTATTTATTTATTTTAAATTAAATTAAATTAAAATAAAAGGGAAAGCAAGGCAGGCCTTTTTAAATTCGATTTCCACATCAATATAAAACTTCGTGTCCTCCATCCGATCGGTACCTGTGAGATAACGTGAAACAGAGACAAGACATGGCGCCGCCGGCAGTGACAGCAGCACCAGCAGGTGGAGAAGGAGGAGGAGGACGGCAACAGCAGCAGGGAGGAATAGGACAGACGATAACTGGAATCATAAGGATAGCGGTGTTCTGGTATTTCGCATCCAAATTCTTCTCTCCTAAGAAACCGTCTTCTTCTTCCGATCCTGCTCTCTTCACTTCCAATCTCTTTCAGAAGGGAGATTCTCTGGTACGCTTTCTTTTAATTAGTATTATTATTTATCTTATTTTCTTAGGGTTTATTAATTCATATATTATTATTATTAATTAATCCTATTAATAATCATCCTCTATTGGATTTGGATTGCAATGAGGCAGGATATGTGGTTTTACCTGAGCGAACACGAAAAGTTCAATGAATTCAATAACGAGGCTGCACTGGTTTGGCATGAAACTAATTTTCCTTATGCAGTTTGGAGTCCTCACAGTACTAGGACTCTCTCTGTCACCTATTCTCCCTCTGAGGTACTCACTACTCCATTACATAACACTGCATTTTACCTTTTCTTCTATTCTTTTCTATAAAATACCTACCAACTACAACTACAATGCACGACTTAACTTAAAATGTATGTTTCCTCTTCAGCCACTCAAGCATAATGGCACTCTTTATGCTCATGTTTTCTTCGCTCGATCTGGCTATCCTCCTGACCCTAATGATCCTGAGTACCACCCTCTCTTTGCCTTTGGAAGGACTCACCGTAAGTCTTTCCCTTTCCTTTTCTTTTACTTTCTTATACATGAGTGTGAGATGCACTCATTAATATCTTACTACCTATTTCTGTATATGCTGCATTCACTGTGTGCCTTCCTTTTCATTTATTTCAGCTGTTGTCGTCTTTCTACCAAAGTCAAGAGCAGACAAAAGGAGGAGTCTTTTGGGGAACTCAAAATCCTCTGAGGAGGAGCCGGACAATACCATCTCACAGGTCTCTCCTTTTTAATATTTGCTACATTTTTTCATACTTTTAATTGAATTTTTTTAAAATCACCTTTATCAACAGTGTAAAATCACATATTCATCTGTGTGCCTGATCTTGGTAATTTTTATTCTAAGAGCATTTACCTGTATCCCCTTGTTCGTTACCTACTGTTTTGCATGATTGCATCTCTCCTCTCTGTTTTACTTGGTATTTAAAACTCGTACATGCGTCATCATGTCACTAGGTTTTTGTGATCTGGATTTGGATGGTTAATTTTTTTACTCTTTCTGAATGGCAATTCTTTACATTAACTGTTCATCTTATATTCTAGTATCTTGAATGAGAAAGGGGGGCTGGATAATCTTCCATCACAGATGACAACTAATATGCCCATGATTGATGGAAGTTTCCCTAATAATCCAGCTTGTATGAAATTGTGGCATATGAAGGGTTTCCCTCTGCTGTGCTCAATCCATGTTAATGCCAATTATTTTTGTAATTTGTCGTCTGTGGGATTTTATTTACGCATGGACCGGGTTAATGGCTTGTTTGGACGTGGATACTCTCAGCTGTGACCATGTTTTGTTCTAGAAAAGTTTGCACATGAACTTCTTTAAAAGTAAAATTCATTGATGGAAACCAATGGTTGTAGTTTTGACATTTTATTAAAACAGTGCCTTTTGTAAAATATTTCTAAGCAGACTATTCAAATAATATCTAGAATTTGTATGCTGCTTAGGCTACCCAACCTCAATAAGCAGAGATTAGCTATGATTAACAATTAACAAGACTCATTGGCGATCTATTTCTGTAAATCTATGTGTATTTCTATTTGATTTCATTTCCTTGCAATTAATTTACTTAATAAGATTTATGTTGGTTCCCTCAGGTGGTTGATGATAGTGAAGTTGATTCTAAAGATGATGGCCCTGTGGAGTGGGTTTCATATTGGAAACCGAATGTTACAGTTAATCTGGTTGATGATTTCACTAGGTATATACATCGTTTCTCAATATTGAGCTTTTGTATGATTTGATGAATGCTAAGCTGAAAGTAAAAACTAGTTGCTCATGTGTTTCTTGAATCCTTATTGATATGATTTGTAAATATTGATGCTATTTTTATCTTACAAACACAGTACTAAAGCTTTTTAAGTTTTCTTTTTTTATTTTTAAGCTGAAATTGAAAATCTGGTTGATGCTTGCCTATTTTTTTGGTTCCTTTATTCTGTTACTCACCATAAAGAAAATGACCAGTTATATTAATTAACCTTTTCGATTCTCTCAGCTATTGTTTGCACTTTTTTTATAAAATTTTGGTAATTATGCTAATTCTTGATTTTTTTTTTTCTCTTCATCTCTCTGTATGTAGATATCAACAGAATTCTGTGCCGCCAAATATTGCTCCTTGTATCCTTCAATGATATGCCTTATGAACTAAAAGTTTACTTTTACACATGTTTGCTTCCTATTTCTGTACTTACTGGACAGAAATTTTTCAAGTTAATAACCTCATGCATCTCTAGTGAGTAGCAGACACATTTTGTAATTGCATGCAGATGGATAACAAGCGGAACTCAACTTTTCCTATCTAGTCATTGTTGCTTTCTTCTTTGCTTTTATTCAGCCATTTAGTGATCAAACTGACTGCCATTAACAGAAGAATGCAACTTCTCAAAAATTAGATTGGAAGTGTTTGCATTTGTCCTTATGTGCTTACATGGAAGAGAATATAATGTGGATGGAACAAGGGGTTAGGCACTGGTAACTCTTCAAGTAGCAGCCGATGGATATACCTTTTTTTATCTCGTGAGAACATTTGAGAATATAGTAATATTATGAACTCACAAATTTAGCTTTGAATTCCTTGACTTCAGATTTTCAGTCTTAAATGTTGAACCTAGCATGGGGAATTACTACCCCACCGTATTCTTCAATGAGTTTTGGTTACTTAGAGATAAGTTAATTCCACTCAATGAGACAGTGACGGAGTTGCCACTCAATCTGGAGGTGGGCCCTATAAGCATGACAAAATGGCAACTATTTATGCAGATCGATCAATCATTCCAGATTCATCGTAGTTATGGAAGCATGCTGGAAGGCGAGGCTGATGAACTGAAGGTGTGTCATAATATAAAGTTGCTCTGCTTTCTTATAATAGAAAGTTGATCTGACCTGAGACTCTTGATTTATGCCTTATTATCACTTCATTTTCATTTTATTGGTGAGTTGCATTCCATTTTTCACTTGAGAGTTGTATTAGATTAGGGAGAACAATAGAAAGTATTCAAAGTTTGAAAGAACTTGTTTGCTGTGTTTAAGATATTAAGATATAACTTGACTACCTTGGTCTTTTATTAATCAATTTATGAATTGATTATGGCACTTGAAAACCATCATACCCTTGGAGAAGGGGTAATATCTCTTCTTCTGTTGAGTATTTCTTTTACGTTACTCTTTAGTTGCAGTGGGGAATTATTCCTATAACTCTGTAAGAGTAAGTTGCGGGTAAGACGGTCATTGCTTTTTAAAAGCTGAGTTGTCAAATAATAGGAATCTATTGTGTGCTAATTACCCTATCATCATGGAATTAATATTGTTTTTGATTTATGGGACAGAAATTTGGTTTTTCTAGTTAACACATCATAGTCAAATTAAATTTGCATTTGAATGTTGAGGACATAAATTTGGTTGAGCAGGGTATTATCTCGATTTATGTAATTTTCCAAAAATGGAGGCCACGTTTAATTTTACTCATTAGTTTGACAGACTTGCTTATTAGGAACCAATTGTAGAAATTGGCTATCATTATGTTTCCTTGTTTTTCCAAATGCTTATTATTGTATAATTATTTCAGAGAGTCTTTTTGGAAGGAAATCCTTACCTCTTGTTGATCACGATGATTGTTTCTGTACTTCATTCGGTGTTTGACTTCTTGGCATTCAAGAATGGTAAACCACGATTCTTCTGTCAGACTCCTGCTTCAGTATTTGGGAACTTCAATGCTTTATTTGGAAGATATTTTTTATTAAACTTGCTATTCTCTGCAGATATTCAATTTTGGAACAAAAATAAGTCTATGGAAGGGCTATCTGCAAGATCTGTTGTTTTGAGCTTTATAAGTCAGCTCATTGTCTTTCTTTATCTACTTGACAATGACACTTCATGGATGATACTTGCAAGTTCTGGAATTGGTTGCTGTATTGAGTTTTGGAAAATAGGGAAAGCCATGCACATAGAGGTATAAATCTTTATTATAAAATTAGAATTGTTATGTTTCAATCCTGTGTAGTTGACTTGTCAAAGATTAAACCAGTTATAATGCTATTCTCCATTGCAAGATGCATAAGTACACTCATATCTTGTCATCTGCTTGGAAAGGGAGGAAACGGTGGGGAGAGGAAAATTGAACATGGGGCCCACAGAATACGTTCATTGTAATGTGGATTGCACGATATGCTTTCCCTTTCTCTCCATTTTCCAAGCTTTACTAAGCAAAGGATAGGCTTAGTGTGGAAACTGGCTGCTTTTGAAGTATGATAACTACGTATGTAAAAACAAAACAGAAAATTTTCAGGGTACAATTCAAATACACCTAGGATACTCTTGATCCTGTTACTATGAATAGAAATGCAAGCAAAATATCCACTTCCACTAGTATCTATAATGGAAATCCAAGCAAAATATCCACATGAAGATATAATCATGTTGCGTGTATCGAGGCCTTGCATATTTGTGTACTTGCAGTTGAACATGTTTAGGAATTTTTGAGATGCTGCATTTATTGTGTTCCTAATTTCTGTGTACTGGATTTTTGTTTGTGATGTCATTTTGTGCTTTCTTGCTTGTGATTGTCTATATCACAGTGGGAGCATGTACTTTCTACTATCATTTGCCTGTTTTTGAACTCATGTATAACTTCACCATATTATAAGAATGTCTTGATGGTTTTTATGTCTACAGATAGATAGAAGTGGCAAGATTCCTATGTTGAGATTCCGAGATCGTGAATCTTATGCAGGGAATAAGACGAAAGAATATGATGACCTTGCAATGAAGTATTTGTCTTATGTGCTCTTCTTTCTTGTCGGGTGCTTTTCTGTTTACTCACTGATGTATGAGCGCCACAGGAGTTGGTATTCTTGGATTCTTTCTTCACTCACAAGCTGTGTGTACATGTTTGGTAAGCCAGTACCCTTGTGCCTTTCATCATGTTAGATTTGTGTTAGATTTGTGACATGAACACATACATGTCATACAATATATGTATATGAGAGAGAGAGAGGGAGAGGGAGAGTAGCTGATATGATTTTAAAGTTTAACCTCTTAGATATCCTTTTTTTATTTATACTTTAGGCGTGTATGAGTTTGATTGGACTTGTTACATCTGTATGGTTGCAGATCGCCATTAAGCATCTACTATATATGTCACTAAAATAACTACTGCCCTTTGAGCTTTCCAAAAGTAATCAACTTTTTGAACTTGCATGCATGAGGGTAGCTGATAAGAAATCTGCTTTTGAGAAAGTAACTTTCTTCTCACTCACAAGGACTTGCTTTCATATTCTCAGTATGAACTTAGTAATTTGCATGTGTTCTTTTAAATTCATCACTACAGTCACTACATGTAGCTTTATTTCAGTGGTAATTAGAGTCTCCACTTGCCTGAATGTTGCTCACATGTTAATTTATTTGTGGCTAATGGATTGACAATTTTATTTATTTTTTCTCCTGCTCAGGTTTTATCATGATGTGCCCCCAGTTGTTCATAAATTATAAGTTGAAATCTGTGGCTCACCTCCCTTGGAGGCAGATGACATATAAGTTCCTGAATACCATCATTGATGACCTCTTTGCTTTTGTCATCAAAATGCCAACACTGCACCGGCTCTCCGTCTTCCGTGATGGTGAGATTATAATTACGTTTAATGGTTTCTTAGTAAAAAGCCTGATATCATAATGTAGATCTCATGCATGAATGATTGATGCACTTTTACTAGAATAGTATGACTTGAAATTGAATCGTTTGATTCAATTCTCTACTCTAGAAATGAATCTATGGGGTGGATCATAAATTTACCTTTGAATGCTGAATTGATCCAAATCATCCAATTTGGCCAATTCATTTCTTATCAAGCCAATAGGACCTAGTATGTTTAACTTGGAAATCTATTTGACTACCATGATAGTGTTTTTAATTTTATGAGGTGTATGTCAAGCCTGGAGTGAGCCAGATGGCTTAACTGATTAAATGGCAGAAGGGCATTATAAGATTATCAAGCAATCTGTTCCAAAAATTTTAGGTTGGGGACTATCCTCTTTATCGAGCTTGACAATCACCAAAGAAAGCAATTTGTATTACAACTTACCTAACGTGTTACTGTGGTTTTTGTATCTTTACACATTCAATGATATTCTCCAATAATAACATTGATGTTTTTTGTTATGTAACGACCTTTCCAAAAGTGTCCGACTGTCTGTGCTTGCATTCCCCCGCCAGGTCTTAGTTCTGAGACCCCAGTTTAGCATTGTCCATCTTGTTGAAGTCCTGATATAACTTCTTTTCCATTTTGCAGATCTTATATTTTTGATATATCTGTACCAGAGATGGGTTTATCCAGTGGACAGGAGTCGTATAAATGAATTTGGTTTTGGTGGTGAGGAAAACCAGGTCGCCAATGCAGATGCAACTGCTGCACAGGCTGAAGAAGAGAAGAAAACTAACTGAGCTGATTTTAGTCCATCCTCTGAAAATGAATTACAGATTACAACTGTAAAATTAAGTTAGGACAGTTTTTCTCTTGTATTATTCATGTTTTTTTTTTCTATATCGACAGTAGAATGTTATCCCCGAAAATATTGGATATCCGTTTGCTTTAGTGAAAAATAGTTACAATTAAAAGATTTAAGCGTTAGAATAGATTGCACTCCTTTACTTGGGATGTAGCCAGGCAGCATGTTGATTTTTTGGGCGCAAACAGGACCGATATTATTTTGTTATGCATATGTGACATTTTTGTGAGACAGGAGTATTCATTGAAAGCAATATTGTCCTTGGAAATACTATTATTAATCAAAATTATTTCTCCTAGCCGATAATGGTGTTTTTGTAGGGAGGTTCGAGGACCTATGCTAAGTTAATTTTGATCTATGCTGTGTGCTTTCAACATAGATGCGATGATATTCAAGGGAAATCAACAATAAGCGTACAGCTCACAGGACCAATGCTAGAATTTCCAAAAGTTGAGAAAACCCGGACCAGACCAGCAAGCAAAGAGTCTTAAACTGCATAAAATTTCCACCGTACTAAAAATTTGGGCATTTGCAATCATATCATTGGTCATTTAAGTAAAACCCCATCAAAACAAAGTCTAATATGATTGATCTACCACCTTCCTTTGTTCACATAATTCCTACTTTCTGATAGTTGTATTTCAGATAAGAAAAATATCAACATGTCTTCATTTTAAGGACTTTCTTATCAAAAAGCTTGTCTGGCTCTTGTATGACCTTCTCTTTTCTTCTACCATGGAACATCAAAGTTTACTTGAGCCTTCTATGCTGCACTAGGGGTGTACTTCTCCATCAGGGATGCCAGTTCAGCATCAAACTGTTTCTCCATCTCAAACTCTTCTTCCCAGTGCCTCTTCTTCATTGCAGCAAACTTCTCCTCATGTGCTTTGATCAGCCCATCCCTCTGTGCTACATAGCCTTCAATTTCCTTGTCTTGAAATTGTATAAGCTTCTCCATTTCATCCACCCTGCAGCCACAATTTTAAAAAAAAGCATACATGGAAAAAAAACACACACGCGACAATAACAGGTAATAAATAAAATCACACACACCAAATAGCTCAAACAATCACATACCTGCGTTTATATTCTTCAGTATTAGATGGATTTGCACCAAGCTGTTTTGCCTTCTCACGTTCCTTCTGCTGTAGCTTCTCAAAATCCTCTTCCTTCACATTTCTTGCTTCGTGAATAAATTTTAGTTGGTCCTTGAAAAATTGCTCTTGGTAATCCAACTTCAAAAATCATCAAAGTCAGACTGTGTTTTACAATGGGCAAGAAAAAAATTGGCAGTAGCACAAGCTGCTTGAAACAAAAATTCACACCAACATTTCTTGGCATGCAAACAATAACAGTGTCCAGCCACAGTTGAAATGAATAGTTAGTTGGTTTCTGATTAAGAAATGAGGTGTGAACAGTCTGTAGATTTACCTCCTCCTTACTCTGTTCATGGTGCATTTGGGTTCTCTGTCTTACAATGCGGTTTTCTTCTGTTGTCTTCCGCAGCTTGTCTGACACTATTTCAAGAGATTCTTCAAGAGT
The DNA here is from genome assembly GCA_948193215.1 of Bocquillonia castaneifolia. Taxonomy (NCBI): domain Eukaryota; kingdom Viridiplantae; phylum Streptophyta; class Magnoliopsida; order Malpighiales; family Euphorbiaceae; genus Bocquillonia; species Bocquillonia castaneifolia. Next base: position 8,870 of record CANYLF012933768.1, read on the forward strand.
CTTGGTCCGCCTTTCTTGTTTCACAACCCTGGTCTTATACCAGGAAAGTTGCTGGTTGTCCTCACTCATACGATTAATTTCACTCACTACCGATTCAAGGTAGGACCTCATCTCGAATTTCAGTTTTGACTTCCCTAAATATAACCAGTCAAATCAAGATAATCAGTCAAAATTCCTCTATATAGGATTAGGAGGTGGGATGGAAAGCAGTTGGGGGCTAGGTGGTGGTGGTTGGGTGTGTGTAAGAGAGATAAAGGGAGAGAGAGAGAGATGGAACCTTGTGAATGCTGATTGAAGATGTCCAAGTCTTCCTTCACTGCCATATATCCATACAACTGGCGCTTCCCACCAGGATGAAACAAGACCCGTCGACGATCCCAAGCATTTCTGTCTGTTCCTTGATCTACAAAATGCTTATGCAAACGCTCAGCTTCTAAATAACCCCTCGGAGAGCTCTCAAATATCAGAAGGCTCATCCCTCGATGTCCCTGTGGACCATATGAATGTCTGGCTTTCGCAGCAGCATAACCGCTGAAATAGTCGAGCAGCTCTTGGTTGCCCATCCCAATCCACTAAATATATAAACTGGTTAGCTAGCACAAAAGAACCAAAAAAACATGATTTTGCAAGATTCAGAGAGGGTAAGGAAAAAAGGGGTGAAATCCTACCTTCTCATTTTCGTCTTTATCCAGCCTTGTATTCATAATGATAACCATTGGAGGCCAAACTATTTCACGGTCACTCTCCTCATCTTTTAATCCTTTCCACTTACCAAATACTTCCCCTGCTGGGATAACTGAAGTTCCTCTCCTGCGCAATTCCTCATCCAAAAGTTCTGCTAGCTCTCGGTGGATCCTCACCCTTTTTGATCCTTTAGTTTTTGCATGTGTGATAAGGGGCTGCAAACCTCTGTACCAATCAATGGCACCAGGACCACCTTGGCATGCTGGACAGTGCCACTGTCTTGCCGGTTCATTAATCTCATCAACAGTCAAGCCGTCCAAACTGTCAAAAAATTTCTTAAACCACCTGCTCTTCTTGCGAGTCTCGTGACTCTTTTGGCTAGTATCAGAATCAAAGTCCTCGCTTAAGAGCTCATCATCAGTATCATCATCACTGGCATCATCTTCATCATCCTCATCATTTTCCTTGTCCACCTCAAAATCTTCATCCTTTCTCTGATCAACTTCAGAATGCTTTGGCGTAGCCGCAGCAGCAGCTCTAGATTGCCAGTTCCACCCATGCTCCAAGGGTGGGGGAATCATAGGCTGCTGTGGAGGGATGTAGGTGTTGTCGGAGGCCCTACTGAATGACTGAGGTCTGGCATTTCCCCTGGCAGCTGGTCTTTTAGAATCATAAGGCTGAGTTGACCAGGAATTGGCAGCTGCTCTAGCTGAACCACCATTGTTGCGGGTGGCTTGCTTGTCATGATGTCCCCAGGGTTTGGGATTAGAATTCTGCGAAGGCCAGGGTTTTGCAGCATTGTTTGCAGCTCTGTTCTTATGTTTTCTTGCAATGACCTCCCACTGACCATCATCTTGAGTAGGATCTAAAGTGATGTCAGAGACAGATTGAGTCAAGTGGTCAAGCAGAGGGGAAGAGGGTTCAGAAGCATTTTTCCCCTTGGAAGCCGAGTTGTTATTTCCAACCCCTCTTGAACTCATGTTTGTAAAGAAAATAACCTGTAATGCAATGCAATCGTAGATTTAAAATAAGAAAGAAGAGGATAACATGAAAATTGCGGGACACACACACACAAAAGAAAAGAGAAAGAGTGAATGTGAGAAAGCACATTGGGAGAGTTATTTCCCTTGAAACACACGCAGAGACGACAGTGGTTAAAAGAAATAATAAGAAGAAGAAGGAAAGGAAAAAGCTCAGAAGTAAGCCATATCATATCATATCATTATCATATAATAGTAAAAAAAAAAGAATCAGACCAAAAAGAAAAAAAAAACAACAACAAAAGGAGAGAGATCTACACAACAAATTCACATATTCTGACGATCAAAGACAAAACCCCACCCCTTAATCCCAATGCGCTCTCAGCATTTAATTAAATAATGAAGAAAATAAAGAAAAAGGACTACCTAAAACCCTAGAAATTTTACACTCTCTCTTTCTCTCTCTTGATAACCGGCCGGCAGCGCAAATAAAAGGCTAGCAGAGAAGATGAATACCAACCAAACAAACTGGTGTTTTTAAAGACAACTACTAGTAGGCGATATAATCATCAATGAAGAAATACAAAGGAAAGGAACTAGGCAATATAATCATCAATAAAGAAATAAAAAAAAAAAAGAAAATGAACGATCGCCGGAGTAATAAATGAGAGAAAGAAAAAGAGATACCTAAAGTGCGACGGAGGCGACAGTGGAATCCGCCAGAGGCAATGTGAGTGTGACTTTGGGGTTTTTCGTAACTCTTTCTTCTTTCTTTACCCTTTATTTAATATACTAGTGTTAATTAATTATTACTCAAAAAAATAAAAAAAAACTCATTCACAACACTCACCCCCACTCCCACTCCACCTACTAGCACTGCAACTGTACTACTACTCTTCTCTTTTCTTTTCTTTTCCTTTTTCCTTTTTATCCTATTTTTTACTACAAGCATTTTTAATTTACTAATAACGACCGGATTCCAAATATTTATCCATTCTACTTTTCTCTTTTTCTAATTTTACTCTCCCTATTATCTTCCCTCTTTCCTTCTTCCTCCCTTATTAAGGATTGACCCAACCATCTTTTCAAAACGCAAGTATTGACCAAACCACATCATTTACTCCTTACTTCCATAGATGCCCTTCAAATATATTTTTTTAGCTCAAATGTAATTACTAATTTTAATTTTCACATTAAATATTAAATACGATCTCAATATTTAATATGAAGTCATATATAATCTTAAAATCTTCAATCTTAATTTTAAATTTTTAATATATGATTAACTAAGTATAGTTAGATATACGAAACATTTTATTATGATTTTAACAATAAAATTCACATATAAATTTTATATATGTTTTTTAAAAGAGTTATATATATATATATATATATATATATATATATCAAATGTGAACAATATTAAATATTTTATTTTATTTACTAATTTATAATATTCTGTTTATTTACATAAATATATGTAAATGCTTAAAAATCAATTTTCACATATTATTAAAAATTATTTGACATGTAAAATCTTATTATTTAATTTTAAATGGTATAATTTTAACAGTTCTTATAAAAAAATAGAATCAAATTTTATATGAGGTCCCTCAAAAAAAATTATATGAACTATGCTTCATTTAAAAAAATTAATATGCCATTGAAATAAAATTAATAAAGTAATAATATAAAATAAATTATAAATCATTAAAATAAAATAAAATTTTACAAATGTTAAGTGAAATTGATTTTAAAAATCTATGTATAAACAAAGAAAATGTACGAAATTAATTAAATTAAAATTATATATATATATAAAAATTTCGTAGTTGAGAGAAAATTCTCTCACCGCTGTTGTGCTAGGTAATATTAATGAGATGGCACATTGGATTACTAAAACTTCGAAATATGCCACATTGATTCGGCTCGATTACGATCCTAATTTTAAGTATGCTCCTTTTCTCTATACAAAAATAATATTTATTTGTCTCCTTAAGTATAGCTTAATGGTTAATACATTATAGTAGATATAAGAGTTTTAGGTTGAAATCCCTATTCCAATTATAAAAAAATATGATATTTATTTCATTTTAGCATTTTTAATTATATCAATTTAAAAGTATTATATTTTTAATCATGTGTTGCTCACATGGTAATAAAATGAACTCCACCAAAATCTAGCTGTGTAAAAAACAAAATGATGTGTTCGTGTGAGATTCATTTTTTCTTATTTATATTATGTTTATTGCTAGTCATTGCACGTCTATTTTTTTAACGTCTGATTTAATGATATGTTTAGAATTTAATTTTCTAAAAAATTAAATTAATAAAAACATATAATAATTAATAAATTTAAGATCTATTTTTTTTATAATATTTTGTCAAATTCCAAAATATACTATTTATATCTCTGATCGAATTATCAAACAATAAATTTAAAAGAAAAATGAAATATGTATTAAAATAATAAAATAATTGTATGCTTGAGTGGACGAACTTGAAATTTTTCATCATTAAAAAATACAATAAATAATGTAATATTAATCATAACTATTTATATGTGTTGTGAAACATAAAAATAAGTAATGCTAATTGCATAAAGAAAAATACTACAACTACTTACCTTGTAATTAAAAGAATGTATAGAAAATAGATAAAAGTCATATTAATATATGTTTAAAATTATAAGGAATGAAAAGGAATAAGTAATAAGTAGTAGTTGAATGGTTTATAAATGTATAGAAAAACCAATTCATCTTGGGTGGACTGATACTAGCCACATGGATAAGGGGTGAAAGGTCTCAAGTTCGAGATCAACCATTTTCAAATTATTAAAATAAATAAATAAATAAATATATATATATATATATATATATATATATATATATATATAAAGGAGAACCCTCAAACAGCCCATCCAAGAGCTCGCCACATGGCGCTCCAGATTTTTTAATTTATTCACTAAAAATAGTTAAATCCTATATTTTCTCTCTCCTTATTTTAATTTCTTCATTTTTTTCTATATTTTTTTCTTCCTAATTTTTCAAAAGAAAAATCCTTAAAAAAGAGTTTTACTTATCTCAATATACTAGACAAAAAAATAACAAAAAAATATCGAAAAGAATACATATGTAGAAAGCAATTAGCTAGGAATTATCATCACAAGGTTTTGACCAATTAAAAACTTGGAAACAAAAATTAATTAGCGTCAATATTAAAATATTGAAGTGTCCTTAATAATATGAAATATGAAATATATTCATTGTGGACAAGGTTTTGTTTATTGTCCTCTAATGAAATATGATTTTGATTTCATTGTGTTTGTTCAAATATATTCTTTGTGGTGATTATGTTGCATTTAGAATGCAATGATTTTTGGTTGGATTTTTTACTCGTAAAATGATAAAATATTTTACAAAAATTTATTTGGTGTATTTATGTGACAATTGAATATGATATCTATATATAGTTTTAATACTTTATCCCCGATGAATTAATTCCAACACTTAAATAAAACTATTTAATTTATTGGATTAATTTTATTTAATTTGAGTATATCTATAAATTATGAATTTATTCAATTAAAACTCTATCTATTAATAGAATATAAATTTTTAACTAAAACTCTATGCATATGCATCAAATTTACACAATTCTATCAAAAGCTCTCTCTATATCATTTACCTCATTGTGTTTTTTTTAATACATTCGATTGTTTAATATTTTTGTTCCTATGTTAAGAGTTTCTAGAATAATTGGACTTAGATTTTTATTGGGCAAGAGAGAATTATTTATGTTGAGTTTGTTTAAAATAGAAAGGGGTTATATTCAAAACAATAGTAACCAATATCAATTAGGAGAATAATATTGAAATAAAAATCATTTAAATTAAAAAATACTTTATGTCTAAATTATAAATTTTTAAAATTAATCTTTTAGTATAATAATATTATAAATATAGAACAATATCCTTCTAAAATTTAAAAATAAATATGAAATTATATATATATATATATATATATAATGAATGATATTTATGATTGAAATAATTAATATATCAAATTTAATTTAATAAAATAAATTTAAATGAAACCTGAGCATCGCGCGGGCATGCCGCTAGTTAACAAAAAAAGATCATACATCCGGAAGTGGTTATAGTTAGCTAGAACAATTAGTTGGTGAATTACAATCGGTAAGCAAAATGGAGCGAGGGCTGGCAATTTTTGACACGACCCGTTTACATGACACAGCGTTAAGTGGGTTCGAATTGAAGCTAAACATGTTTGGATTGAAGCTAAACAGGTTCGGACCATAAACGAGTCATTCCGTTTATGACACGAAGAAAAACCAAGTGTATTCAATCCGTCTAACCCGCTAAGACACATTTAAACCTGTATAAATAATATGAGTAAATAAATTTAATAATTAATGTATGTCAAAATTTTAATTATACCAGTTCAATAATTATAAAAGTATATATATTTAATTTATTTTAATATTTTTTATAATTATATATTAACTATGATAATTTTTTTAAAATTTAATAGTTAATCATGTTAAAACGTGTTAAATGTATAATTTAAACACGATACATTTTAACACGTTATAACCTGTGTAACATTAAATGGGTTACATGGGTTGATTCGTATAACTTATTTAATAAACGTGTCCGGTTTAGTGTTGAGATTTTTGACACGATTAGTTAAACGGGTCGTGTTTGGGTTGAGCATTTTTATGTTATACCCATGTCTCAACACGACCCATTTATGACACGCTGACCTGAATTGCCAGCCCTAAATGGAGCAGCATGTGTTTTCAGTAGACCTGATCATGGGCCGGGCCTGGGCGGGTTCAGGCAGGACCTAACCGGACTTGGTTTTAATTTATATAAGCCCGAGTCCACCCGAGCCCAACACAAATTTTTTAAATCCTTACCCAAGCCCAAGCCTGATATTTTTGAGCAAGCCTGATACAAGCCCGGCCCGACCTAAAACATGAATTGATTAAAAATTTGAAAACCAAACAATTTGGAGGTAGATTTGTATATTCCCATACCATTACCAAACAACACCAACACTGTAAATTGCCCAAAGTAGATTAACTTAAATGAAAGGGCTATGCAAATAACAACAATTGTAAATTGCCTAAAGTGTCATAAATTAACACCTTTACCAGTAGACTTGTTCACGAGTAGACTTAACTAACAAAAAAAAAACTCTTTTGAAATGTTTAAATTACAACTTCAACACAAGTTTAAAATCACACAATAATTTACTAAAAGTTCAATTGAATACCATTCTTAACTTTAAACACAAATGAAGCAATTCCTAAAGAAATTAAACACTTCAAAGAAATCAATTCAACTCCTTTGGTGAAATTTCCTACAAAAAAAAATTATTCAAGCCATTCATAAAATTATAAAACACAAGAATTAATAAAAACATAAATTAAAGATAATAGGACTTACCTAATGTAATTGTAGAATAATTACCTGATTTGATGAGAAAAACAGCTGCCTGACGAGACCAAATCGTAGTCTAGAGGTTGCACGCAAAACTAACTAAGAACAAAATTGTAAGATTACTTTCTTGATTATAATTTTTTAGAATTTAAATGATAAAAAATAGAGTTTCATTTTTTTGGAGAGGAGAGAATCTGATAGAAAGAAAGAAATGGGTGAGGAAGGAGGCGGCTACTGCGTAAGTGAAA
>CANYLF012933850.1:0-13089 GCA_948193215.1 Bocquillonia castaneifolia
AAATAAATAAAAATATACTAAATAGAAAGGAGAAGATAAAGACAAAGAGAGACAGCTCATTAATAAAAGAAACTACTACTACATAGATACGTGTCAGTCAGAACTCTAAATTCACCATCAATCGCCGTACAGTTCGACGGTCCAGATCTTTCCAAAACATCCCTCTCCTCTTTCACCACTTTTTTTAATAAACCATAGTATAAAATTATTATTATTATTTGGACGCTTCTATTTTAATTATCATAATTATTTTTACAGAAGAGAGAAAATAATTAATTGAAGAAGCAAAAAGCTCGAATTTAAGGCTTTTTTTTGTGTTTGATAATCGAGTGGTAGTACTTCTTCTTCTTCTTCTTCTTTGAGACTACTGTCGTTTTTTTGTTTTGCGTTTTAGACCGTTGGATCTGATCTGGATGATTGGGTTTTGGCTGTTGATTTTTTGTGGTTTTATTAACTGAAAGATCAGGATCCGAATCGGATCGGAATCGTCATGATTTCGTTGCAAAACGGACCTAGGGTTGTACCGCTTGGCGTCGCGGCAGTGGCTCGAGATGATGCTGGCTTCCAGGTGAAGCATGAGTCTTCTTCTTCTTCCTTGAGCTTGGTGCCTTTGAAAGGCCTTGATTCTCATCATGAAGGTTTGTACAATTATTATTTTTCTATATGTTTTTTTATTGCTGTTAATTTTAGTTTGAAGTTTTATGCTTCTGCTTTTTGTCTCTGATTGGAGATTGCTTTTTGTCTCTGATTGGAGATACAAACTTTATTATTTGTTTGGGGAGTTTAAAATTTTAATTGATATATAAATCATTTAGGTTCTACGAGGGAAGATAAATTAAGAAATTAGGCAGGCAGTTTGTGTGTACATGTTTAGTGCAAATTTCATGACTTTGAGGTGATTGAGATTGATGCTGAGCTAGACACAGCTATTTAAGGGTCAATTCATTTATATTATACTATTTTTGTGTATATATATTTTTTACTTGTAAGAAATTAATTTTTGTTGATATGCTGTAATTTTGTAATGCAGTTGATGAAGACACGCACTTGGCCCTTTCACATCAGATGTACAAGGCTGGCAACTATAAACAGGCACTGGAGCATAGCGATACGGTTTATGAGAGAAATCCACTTCGCACTGATAATCTTCTTCTTTTGGGTGCTATTTATTATCAGGTTTTCTTTCAATTTAATGTTTCTGGTGTTGTTGCTTGTCCTGGTTCACTTGTTTGGGGGATCTGAAATTGTTTATTTTTTTTTTTTTTTTGTAGTTGCATGATTATGATATGTGCATTGCAAAAAATGAGGAAGCTCTTCGACTTGAGCCACGTTTTGCTGAGTGTTATGGAAACATGGCAAATGCTTGGAAGGTACCATAATCTATATAAATGTTTCAAATTCAATGGTACCGTTTTGGGTGTTAATTATGTGGTTAAAATTGTTGTTGGTACTTATGGTGGTGTGTTTTCATTTGGTATGCAGGAAAAGGGTGATATTGATCTTGCAATCCGTTATTATTTGATTGCCATCGAGGTTTGCCTGACTTAAAATTTTCTTCTTTCTTTTTTTAAGCAAAAAGTCAAATGCTGCTAAACGACTTTGAAATGTTGTTTTGAGTGGAATAGGTCTTCCCTTAAATGTACACTTCAAATTAATAATTGATTTACCAAGCTATGCTTTTCGCTTGTGTTGAGCATGGGGGCTTCTGGTCAATATGGCTTCATTGCATTGTGTTAAGCTTGTTGTGTATCATGTTGGTCTCAAATGAAATTTGGAGTTTCCCAAAATCTGATAGTAGAAGCGAACTTAAATCATCAATAAAAATAGTACAAAAATTTTGGAAATGTATGTGGTAGTCATGTGCAAATCAAATGAAAGACTTTTGGTGACAAGAATTATTCCTGGGAGGAGAAATTTCTTTTCCTTTTTATTTTGGTGAGTTGGGAGAGGGAAGTTGGTGGTAGAATTAGAAGACGAGAGCTACTAGGAACACTTTAGGATCAACCAGGTGTTAATATTGACCATGGGTGAGAAAATGTTTGCTACTAGACCTCCTTTAATAAGAGCAGTGCAAATTTTGCAGCACTAGCTTTTGTGGACAATCACTGATTATGGGTGTATGTTATATTTTTTAGGGTTTATAAATCTTGATATTCAAATATAATTTAATAGATTTGCCATTATAATTGCCTTTGATATATCTAATGTCATAAATTTGGCATGAAGTTTATTTATGCACCCTTTCTCCCCTCGCTTTGCCTTTGTAATTGGAGTGTTGGACCTGTGTGACTCTTGCTTTAATGTGTCACTGATTTTTTTTTTGAACTCTTCTCAAATTTCTTGAACATGTCAATGATTATTTCTTTTTCACTCTTTTTAATGCAGCTCCGACCCAACTTTGCTGATGCTTGGTCAAACCTGGCTAGTGCATATATGCGAAAAGGAAGACTTAATGAGGCCGCACAGTGCTGCCGCCAAGCACTAGCACTTAATCCTCTATTGGTAACATTTTTTTTGTCTTAATATGTTGGTCTATCGGTTCTCTAGTAAGCTATCACTTTCTTAGATGGTCCAAACTAAAATGGATATTAGAGATTTTATTTTCTTGTTAATTTTAAGCTTATGAGAATCAACCAGTTACATGAACTGATAATTGGTATGTAGGTTGATGCTCATAGCAATCTTGGAAATCTAATGAAGGCACAAGGCTTGGTGCAAGAAGTAAGTATTAAACTATCAATAAATGGCTGCTACTTGTTGTCCGGATCCTGTTACCTTGTTGGACTTGAACCTTTGTGGGATATGGGGTTTTGGTTACTTCCAGTGTTGGTAACTTCTTCAGCTACCATGCCAAATGTTAGGATTAGGATACTAAGAGATCACTTCTCCATATAATCATGGTGGAGTAAGTGGGTCCATTACTCCATTGACTGTCTGTCTTTTCGGTTTGAGTCTATCCTTTTCTGGATACACCTGGCCAATACCTTTTTCCCTTCTGATCTGAAGGAAGGAAAACATCCTTTCCATGCATAGACTTTTGTAGTGTGCATCTCTCCTTTTCCAGTGAAGTTACTGATCGACCTACTTCATGTGTGGAACTGTCTTAAATCACAGTTCGATACAGATATCAAGTTGTTATCTACAGGGCAGGGCTCAGATGATGGTTGATCTAGTTGTAACTTCCATGTGCAAGACTCCAAATTGTCAGAATCTAACATTTTGTGCAGGCATACAGTTGTTACATCGAGGCTATACGCATACAACCAACTTTTGCCATTGCGTGGTCAAATCTTGGTGGTCTCTTTTTGGAGGCTGGCGATCTTAATAGAGCTCTACAGTATTATAAGGTCTGCTGGATTCTGTTACTTTCATTGATTTTCAATTACCTGTTCTTAATTGCTAATGGCAGTAACATATGTTTTAAATTTTGTTGATTGTTTTTTAACTCATTGTTTTCTGTGCATGGGGGAAGGCAAAATAAATTTCAAATATGTTTTGCTTTATTTATCCCCTTTTTTTTTTTCCTTTTGCATTTGATCATTCACGAACTACCTCATAGCCTTTAAATTTGGGTGCAACACATGCCAGTGTCATGTTTGGGTGCAACACATGCCAGTGTCATGTTTGGGTGCAATATCCAAAACATTCATATGGTTGCCTTAAAGATTGCTTTCAATTGAATTCCAAGGGAAAATAATCATTTCCAGTCTATAAGCTATTTTCTGAAGGTTTTTGTTTTTTTTTGGCCTGCTGCTTGGGATGCCAACATTGTTGTTCTGCCAATGTTTTACCGCAGGACTTCTCATGCAAGTTGTTTAGTCAACTGTTTATTTGATATCATATGCTAAATTTCATTTAACAATGTTGAACTACAGGAAGCTGTAAAACTCAAGCCCACGTTTCCCGATGCCTACCTAAACCTTGGAAATATTTATAGGGTAAGATGCATGTTTTTCCATCCATGAGTTGGGATATCTATATGTGCCTGGACAACTATTTCTGTATAATAAGCAGACTATATGTTTCTTTTACCTTTTTCAGGCCTTGGGAATGCCCCAAGAAGCTATTATGTGCTTCCAACGAGCTGTTCAGACTCGGCCAAACTATGCTGCAGCTTTTGGTAAGTTATTATTGGCACTTTACCCTTAAAATAGTGCACAGTGGTATTTTGCAAATGTTCTACTTGATTTGTTAGAATCTCTCCTTTGGTTAGTCATGTTAAAGTGGTTGGCTTTGCTTCTACCTGTCATCTGAACATACTGTGCAATCAGTCTGTCAATTTTGTTTTATGGCTTTTTGTTTGGTTCAGTACTTTCCCTGTCATTGAACTATTGACTTTGTGGGCTTTTGCTATGTTATTCCAAGAAATAGACATGTACTTTCATTTATTTGATATGATTCTGAGTTAAAAGGTTTCAGAACATGTTGACATTGGGACTTAACCACTTGATGGACTATGTGATGCAGGAAATTTGGCCAGTACATATTATGAACGAGGCCAACTGGATTTGGCGATTGTTCACTATAAGCATGCCATTTCTTGTGATGCAAGATTTTTGGAGGCTTATAATAATTTGGTTGGTCCCCCACCCCTCTTAATTTGGTTGGTTTTTGTTTGTTTGTGCTATTCGTTTTGAGTTATGACATTAACTGACTTGAACATCTCAATTATTTTTGAACTTGAAGGGTAATGCACTGAAAGATGTAGGTAGAGTGGAGGAAGCTATCCAATGCTATAATGTGAGCTTGGTGTTCACCGACTTTAAACTCATCTGCTCTTTCCCCTTATTGGCTTACATTGTTAAAACTATTAACTTCATTTATCTTTTTTCTTGATGTAGCAATGCCTTGCATTACAACCAAGCCACCCACAAGCACTTACCAACCTGGGCAATATATATATGGAATGGTACATGGAAATTAAATTTGTTATATCTTAATCAGTCTTTTTCCACCATCTAGTTATGATTTTAATTTAATTGAAATTTATTTGGATTTTGAATGTTAAGGAACATGGCATCTACTGCTGCTTCATATTATAAGGCTACATTGGTGGTCACAACTGGACTCTCTGCTCCATACAATAATCTTGCTGTGATTTCTAAACAGCAGGTATGGCAGCTAGAGTATTTTGCCTTCTGTTTCTGTATCAACCAAATTGAATACCAGCATTCTGCCTTCTATATCCTGCTGGTTTTTTTGAAACTTATTTTCTCTGAATATTTTTGTCTTCTTTAAAAAATTTGATGGCAGGGGAATTATGCGGATGCTATATCTTGCTACAATGAGGTTCTTCGTATTGATCCCTTGGCAGCAGATGGACTTGTAAACAGGGGCAATACATACAAGGAAATTGGAAGAGTAAATGATGCAATTCAGGACTACATGCGTGCTATCACTATACGGCCTACTATGGCAGAAGCTCATGCAAATTTGGCTTCAGCTTATAAAGACAGGTCTTTTGTTGGAATGCTAAATCCAGATTTTCTATCCATCTAATTTTGCACTCTGTTTCTATTGAGATGGCTTAAAATTTTAAAATGTTTATTTTTTTTCCAATGTAGATGGTAAAAATTCAATTAGTAAATCTGAATTTCTGCAGTTGTTTGGTTATGGAAAGTGTAATTCTTTTTCCAGAATGAAGAATTGTTATTATAGTTTATTGACTAGATCATGTGATATGCAGTGGACATGTAGAGGCTGCTGTGAAGAGCTATAGGCAGGCATTGCTTCTTCGACCAGACTTTCCTGAAGCCACTTGTAACCTTCTGCATACATTACAGGTACCTTCAAACTGAAATGTGCCACATCTCTCTGCACTTTGTCCTTTTTTTGTTATAGATTAATTGGTACTTAGATTTGATGTGCTGGTTTCTTTTAAGATGATTTAATGAGTTGTGGAGGATAAATTTATGCTTGTGCCACTTAACATATATTTACGGTATGTTTCTCAGTGTGTATGTTGTTGGGAAGATCGTGATAAGATGTTTGCTGAAGTTGAAGGGATTATCCGGAGGCAAATTTCTGTGAGTTGCAACTTCTGATAATGTTCTTCGGAAGATTTTTTCAGATTGCTCACTTGCAAGTTGTGACTTAAATATTGTCAAAACGAGGTTAATTTTTGTTTTCAATTGCTTCATTTCAGATGTCTGTTCTTCCTAGTGTTCAGCCTTTTCATGCTATTGCATACCCCATTGATCCTATTTTAGCACTCGAAATCAGGTAGGATTGCCATCTTGGATCAATTTGTAATTAATCACACGGTAAGCTTTTGATTCTCATTTTTCCTTTTCCTTCTTGAAGCCGTAAATATGCAGCACATTGCTCCATTATTGCATCTCGTTTTGGACTTCCTCCATTTAACCATCCTCCACCAGTTCATATAAGGCGTGACCGTGGAACTGAGAGACTCAGGATTGGCTATGTAAGCAGTGATTTTGGTAATCATCCATTGTCACACCTTATGGGATCTGTATTTGGCATGCACAACAGAGAAAATGTTGAGGTTGGTAAAAATGGACTTCTCTTTTTTTTTTTTTTTGGCTTAGAGTAATTTTACTCTTGAGTATGCATCTGTCTTACCTTTGGAAATACGGTGTTAAGAATTAACATAATGATTGCAGGTTTTCTGTTATGCCTTGAGTCCAAATGATGGTACTGAATGGAGGCAGCGTATCCAGTCTGAAGCTGCGCACTTTGTAGAAGTTTCAGCCATGTCTGCAGATATGATTGCCAAACTGATCAATGATGATAAAATACAAATCCTTATAAACCTTAATGGTTATACCAAGGCATGTGCCTTTTGTAATTTTTATTATCTAGAAATTTTACAATTTTTTTTGATGGTTTACATGAATTAATTGTTAAGATGGCATATGGATGTTGGTAATGGGACTTGTAGGATGGTCTTAAGTCATCCTTATTCATCATGTCTTTATGTAATCTTGCCATTAGAGTATTCCTATCATACTCTTAACTAGATCCTGTCTGATGATTATGCAGGGTGCCAGAAATGAAATATTTGCTATGCAGCCTGCACCCATCCAAGTGTCGTACATGGGATTTCCTGGGACTACAGGGGCAACATACATCGACTACTTGGTTACTGATGAGGTGGGATATTGACCTTAACTTAATCTCAACTTTGCTTACATGTTTCTCTTGTTTTCACCTGTCTGATGGATTTTCTCTTTGCTTCAGTTTGTTTCTCCTACTCGTTTTTCACATATTTATTCTGAAAAGCTTGTTCACATGCCCCATTGCTACTTTGTTAACGATTATAAACAGGTTTGTCCTTATAAACATCCTGATGGAAGAGAAATTTATATGTTTGTATCCTTTGAACATCTCCTATTTAAAGTGTTTGCAACTGTGTGCTGCTTTTTTCAGAAAAACCCGGATGTCTTGGATCCAGCATGCCAGACCAAACGATCAGATTATGGTCTCCCAGAAGATAAATTTATATTTGCCTGCTTCAATCAATTGTACAAGATGGATCCTGAAATCTTTAATACTTGGTACCATAAACATGCCCCAAAGTTATTTATCTATTTATTTCTTGTGATACAATGGTCTCAAGTTTCTCACTCTGTGGTTCAAACATCTTAATGTTTTAGGTGCAACATCCTCAAACGTGTGCCCAACAGTGCACTTTGGCTACTTAAGTTTCCAGCTGCTGGTGAAATGAGACTCAGATCATGTATGTGAAATAATTCACTGGCATATTTTATTAGTGATATTCGAAGGCTACCTAGTTCACATCAATTTAAAGTTAATACAACACTGGGAAATTGTTGAAGGTTGTCATTGTGGCTAAGAAAGCTGAGTGAAAACAAAGCAAGGAAAAAATAAAAAAATAATAAGAAAGAAAGAAAGAACACACCTTTATCATACTTTGCTGTGTGGTATTGACTGCTGCTGGGATTTTCTTTTCAGATGCTGCTGAACAAGGTGTGCAGCCAGAGCAAATCATTTTTACTGATGTTGCCATGAAGCATGAACACATAAGACGCAGTGGTTTAGCAGATCTATTCCTCGACACGTACATCTCTCTCTCTCTTCTCTCTATATATTATTTGTGTGTGTGTGTGTTTTGAGGCAGTTATTTTTTCGCATGGGGATTGCACTGATGGTTGAAATTTTTTTCCCTCTTGTAGGCCATTGTGCAATGCACATACCACTGGGACAGATATTTTATGGGCAGGTTTACCAATGATAACGCTTCCCCTTGAGAAAATGGCTACAAGGGTTGCTGGATCACTGTGCCTGGCCACTGGACTCGGGGACGAAATGATTGTAAGCAGGTGAGCATTTTAATTTTCTACACACGGTGGTGGAATGGCAGCTTAGTAGTTGGACAGTACTTTCTGCAAATATTGCCTATCTGGGTGGATTTGATGGTTGCTCATGGTTTCTCAATAATTTGCACAAGGCTAGTTTCAAGGTAACTTGTGTTTGTCAACTTTATTTACTTGTGAAATTACCTTCTTTGACAGTATGAGGGAATATGAAGAAAAAGCAGTGTCCCTGGCTTTGAATCGGCCGAAGCTCCAGGCTCTTACCAATAAGCTGAAGTCTGTCCGTATGACGTGTCCTCTGTTTGACACAGCTCGCTGGGTAAGCCAAATGAAGTATCCTGTTAAATGGTTTTTTTGATTGTTTGGCCCAGATGAATTCACTTTCAACTTAATTTTTCTTTTCTAATGATAATTATGTAGGTTAAGAATCTGGAGAGAGCATATTTCAAAATGTGGAACATCCATTGCTCGGGCCAGCAGCCCCATCACTTTAAAGTGACGGAGAGCGATTTGGAGTTCCCTTATGACAGATAGGAGTTTTCTTAATAGACGGAATTGTAGATAAGAGAGAGAGAGAGAATGATAGATCATTTAGGTTAAAATTGTTAGGAATATATCAGTTAAAATTATTCAAATAATGAAATTGTGATATGTTTGTGGTGTGGTGATGTTAGTGTAGAAAATTGAGTTGTCAGCTCTTTGTTTAATGATCAAAAAGGTTGAAGAATGAAATTAAGTATTATTCCTATCCGTGGCTGTGAATTCATTGCTGTAGTTAATGAGCTAAGCCATATGATTGATTTATATTTTGTGGGAGGAAATGAAATCTTCTTGCTCTCGTATCTTGAGCTGTAGCAGTCTGAAATCCAAACATAAAAAATTATTTCGCTCAAATGAAAAACCAAATGACAGAATTCAATGCGGAGGATATTACTTTGCCCTGGTGGAAAACCAAAATCCCTAATTCAGCTTTGGTGTGCTGTGTTATTAAAGCGCATGGTTATAATAGGTTAATGCTACCCACCTACCTGTACCTATTTGGAAAGAGGGAGGGTGGATTGAACTTCCACTAACTGCAATGTAGGGTTTGTCATCACACCACATGGGATGAGGAAGTCTTACTAGCTAATCATTAAAACTTCAATGTCGTCTTAATTTTTTTGAATGATCCTTATGTTGTAAAGTTAAAGGTTATGAGCATTTGGTCTTCTACATATATTATTCTTTATTTTAAAGAATGAAGAGTTAAAATAAGAATCCAACAAAGGTTTTTTTCCGCTAGATCGGGAGTTCGTTCCACTCTTTTAAATTCACTTTCTATCCTATTTTTTTTTATAAAATTAATATTTGTATAATTATTCCATTTCTCTACCTTCCACATCATCAATATATATATATATATATAATTGATAGGAGAGTTTACTCTTTATTACTCAAATTTAAAAAAATATATATACTTTTTATTTCATAGAATAGTTGCAATTGGAAAGAGTAATATCAGTGATCCTTCGAAGTGCTACTAATGATAGCATAATTATGAGATTCTCAGAAAGAAGAAAAAAATTAAACCTGATAACAAACATATAGCTCTAAAATAACAATAAGGAGCATTTCGAATCATCTTTTTCAGCTCTTCCCTTCTAAATTCAGTATAAATTTGGTTCAACTGATAGCAGATAACAGGTAAACAACATTAATGAGTAATTGATGCAGTTAACAAATAACTTATTTGTAATATCGTTTAGTGAATTCTTTCGAGCTTTTGCAGTTATTTTGTAAAATTATATAAATGGATTTAATTTTCATATAAGATAAAAATATGATTTATCATCAAAATCATAAAAATAATAAATTTATTTTCAATAAATAATTAAATTAATGAATAAAATTTTATATATTTTTAAATTTATATATTTTTGATTAATGATAAATATGATACACATAATCGTAAAAAATAATCATATAATTAAAATTTTAAAATTATATTCAATAAATATATTTTATAGAAGTTCATTAAAAATAATTGGGTAAAGGTGCATTTTCACCCTTAATGTTTGCCTCTAGGTGTAGATCCACCCTTAATGTATTTTTTGAGGCAAATATACACCTAACATTTTGAAACATGAGTAAATTAACACCATTGAGTATGACCATTTCTTGACTTTGACTTGTCTTTTTACCATTTTAGTCCTTGTACTTATATCTTTGTTTTCTTTTAGTTTTTATAGTTTTTTTCCTTTTCAATTAGGTCCTTGAATCAAAGAAATCAATAATTTTTGGTTAAATTACTATTTTCCCCCCTGAGGTTTACCAAAAATAACTATTTCATTTTTCATTCATGACTTTTCAAAAGTGAACTATTTCCCCCTGATATTCATTAAAATTAACTACATCATCCCCCACCTGCATTAGTAATTCTGTCAGTGCAAGAGTCAAATTTTAAAAAATAAAATGGAGTTTAGCCCAAAAACTTTTTTTTTGTCAAAAATTAAGTTAGTTTGGTCCAAAAACTTTTTTTTCTTTCAAAAAAGTCCATAAATTCAAAATAATTTATAAAATTTACATAATTTTTAAAATTTTTTATATATTATTTGGGATTTATAAAAATTAGGAATTAAATTTATTAAAATAGTTAAAATACTATTTTAAATTTTAAAATTCATTAATTATATAAACTAGAAAAATGAATTTGATAATATTGACCAAAATTTATAAGTTAAATAATTTTTATGAATGTATAAAACTAATAAAAATTAAATTATTTGATCAAACTCATAAAATTATTATAAAATTTGATTTAACTTTAAAAAAATCATAATAAAAAATAATAACAATTTGAAAAAAATAAGATAAATATATTTACTAAATATTTTTATCATATAAAACTTATATAATTTGTTATACCAATGGGGTCTTGGTCTAGTGGAAAAGCCACATGTCAAGGAAAGCCCCATTCAAGGGAGATCTCGAGTTCGAGCCTCACCCCCGTTGGGAGAGAGTTGGTGCTTCTCTCAGTCGGAGATTAGTCTGGACATCCGTAAAACGGGGTCCAGAATACTCCGGTGGGTGCGTGTGTACTTAACCTATCAAAAAAAACTTATATAATTTGTTAATACATACATACATACATACATACATACATACATACATACATACATATATATATATATATATATATATTATGTTGGATTTATAAAAGATAGAAATAAAATTTATTAAACCACTTAAAATATTATTTTATTCACTAATTATATAAACAAGAAAAATGAATTTGATAATCTTTACCAAAATTTTTAATTCAAAGATATTTATGTGTATAAAAATAATAAAAATTAAATTATTTAAGCTCATAAAATTATTATATTTGATATAACTTTAAAAAATTTGTAATTTTAAGATAATAGCAATTTCAAAAAATATAAAATATATTTACCAAAAAAATCTTAACATGATTATTGGAAATCAATAAATATACAAAAAGTTTATAAATTTAAAACTTTGTCAATAAAATTATTGAGCATAAAATATAATATGGATCATATATTTTATTTTCAATGAATAAATATTGACAAAGTTTTAAATTTATATTTTCCTTTTTTTCAAATTGTTATTATCTTAATTTTACCAATTTTCTAAAATTATTTCAAATTTTATAATAATTTTACTAGTTTGACTGAATAATTTAAATTTTATTATTTTCATATATTCATAAAAATTCCTTGAACTATAAATTTTGGTTAATATTATCAAATTTATTTTTCTAGTTTATATAATCAATGGATTTTTTAAAATTTAAAATAATATTTTATGTAGTTTAATAAATTTGATTTTTATTTTTTATAAATCCCAAATAATATATAAAAATTTTAAAAAGTATTATGTAAATTTTATAATTTTTTATGAATTTATGGATTTCTTTGAAAGAAAAAAACGTTGTTGGACCAAATTAACTTAATTTTTGATAAACATTTTTTTTGGGTTAAACTGCATTTTAATTTTCAAAATTTGACCCCTACACTGACGGAGTTACTGACGTGGGGGAAAATAGTTCATTTTAATGAAAGTCAAGGGGAAAACATTGACTTTTGAAAAGTCATGGATGAAGTAGTTATTTTTGGTAAACCTCAGGGGGCAATAGTAATTAACCCATAATTTTTTTACAAAATTTTTCTTAAAATAAAACATTAAATAAATTCTTAAAAATTAAAAAATTTTTATTAAATTTATGTAATAACCCATTAATCTTGGATTTTATTTAATTCGGGAGTTTTTATCTCACAATCTACAAGAAATTAGCTCGAGGTCCAGTTATGAAATAAAATCAGCATATTTTCTAGTATTTTATAAAAATAAAATTCATTTATTATTTTTAAGTCCAAAAAACTTTAGTAAATTCATTAAAAATTAAAAATCTTATAAAATTTATGTAATAACCCAGAAATCTTGGATTTTATTTACTTGGGGAATTGTTATCTCACATTCTACAATGAATTAGCCTAAAGTCCAGTTATGAAAAATAATCAGCATATCTTATAGTATTTTATAAAAATAAATTTCATTTATTATTTTTAAACTCAAAAAAATTTACTAAATTCAATAAAAAAATTAAATAAATATTAAAAATCTTATAAAGTTTATGTAATAACCCATAAATCTTAAAGTTTGTTTACTTCAGAAATTTTTATCTCACAATCTACAATGAATTAACCTAAGGTCTAGTTATAAAAAATAATCAGCATATTTTCTAGTATTTTATAAAAATAAAATTCATTTATTATTTTTAAACTCAAAA
>CANYLF012934024.1:0-14345 GCA_948193215.1 Bocquillonia castaneifolia
AAGGCTAGATTTGGTAGAGCTCCATGTGGCTAGACTCCAGCGATCTTAGGGGAAAGCATTTTCTTATTATTAATATTACTTAAATTTTATTTAATAAAGAGTAAAAATAAGTTAAAGATTATTATAATATTTTTATATGAAAACTTATTATATGATTAAGTAAATATTTTTAGTAAGAATATACTAAGTATACGTATAAATAGTTTAAAAGGGTAAGGTGTTACATCATTATTGTGTGACCATTGGAAAAAAAAAACACATCTATTGGATAAATTTCTTATTTTCTGAGATCTTTTCTTCATATTGTTTAGTTTTCTCCTCAGAGAATTAATCTTAGCCTCCTGAACAGAAAACAATTCTTGATTCTCCTAAAAAAAAATAATAATGGTTGCTCACTCATGTTCAAATTTGAAAAAACATATCACAATTAAAACTTTAAATATAATCAGATCTAGATCTAAAAAGTTAAACATAAATAGATCTAGATCTAAAAAGAAGAGAAAACTTCAAACCTCTCATTGAGCCTGATGAAAGTGCCTTTCAAGGGTTGGAATGTTGGCCATTTTAGCTTCGCACAGGTAGCAGTTCCCAGTAAGGACATGGCTATAAATCCTGGAAAACACCATTCTCCTTTTCTCCTTCTTTCCTTCTTCTTCGACACTAGTCTTTTAGAAAGAGTAAAAACACCAAACGACGATACTTTTTAAAACAGTGTTTTAAAAACCGAACCAGTCAAGTCACTGGTTCACGGTTCAACCGATCGGATCGGTTTAATTGTTGGTTCAATCGGTTTAGGGATACAAGGTAATTTTTAAATTTTTTTTTTATTTTTTAAATGTAGACTGGTCTAACCAATTCAAAACCTGTCAAAACCGGTCAAAACCGGTTCAACCACTAATTCTTGTTTTTTGGGTTTTTCGGACCGAACAAGTCATTGGTTCGCGGTTCAGTCGGTCCGGTCCAGTTTTTAAAACAGTGCTTTACAGTATTCATACTCTAGTCCATTAATCTAACACGCGTCCAAATCAGAAGCCAATTTAAATAAATTTTAAAATTGATTTAAATTTTTCTAAATGTCCTTATATATGTACATATATTTATGTATTGCCTTGTAAATAATTTTTTTAAAAAAAACATGAACAATTAATGACTAATAAATTAAGTTACTTTATATATATATATATTTTTTTTTTCACCATTTAGCTAATAAGAATTGGTTAGTTATGTTCCATAGTCTTTTTCATGTTTATGTACATATTTTATTTTATTATATATATCCATCTTATAAATGTTTATTAGCAAACTAATAATGTTTATTTTGTTTATCTTGAAGAAAAAAACCATGATTTTGACATCCAACTTGACTCCAACAGTTCAATCAATAAATTCAAAATGGACCTTGAGGAGGACCGGTCAAATTCTAAAATATATTTTACACCAAACTTTAATTTTAAAAAACCGTTGAATCGTTATGTTGAATGGCAATCCAATCGATCCGGTCATGGTTTAACAGATTAAATGGATTTTTTTGTTTTTACTTTTTATATATTAAAAATTTAAAACTATATTCTGTTATTAAATTAATTAAAAAATTGTGACTATCATCCATTTAATTTATGAATATTTGTCAGGATTGGACTCCCCTACTATACGTACCTGTCTTTTTAAAAAAAAAAAAAAACAACAATTCCGTCCCCACTGTCAATTTCATCCCAATGAAAAAGGAAAAGAACTAATTTAACTATCATATTATGTGCAGCTAAAAAGGAGAAAGTAAAAAAAAAAAAAACTTCCTAAACTGTAATAAAAATAACATTTAAACCTTAAAGTTTAAAATTTTTCATTTTAATCCTTAAAATTTGTTACTAATAGTGATACCTTTACATTTATTAAAAGTTAGTAGAGACCAGCCCTTACAAAATGTGACTCATTATTGTGTAACCATTGTAAAAAAAAAAAAACATATCTCCTTGAAACTAATAATCAGTTGTTTTTTCTTCAAAAAAAATAAATAATAAGTTGTTTTCTTATAATGGTTATTATTTTATTTTGTATAGGGGAAAATATTATATTATGGAAAACTAAGGTGGAAAAGCGTCGGAGCAAACAATTGAACAAATAATAATAAGTTGTTTTTTAATTGTATAAATATATAAGTCGCACAGTAATTGATCTCATTTTATAAAATTAATAATTTTTGCTAACTTTGTGTAGAAGTATAGGTATATTTTTGCATTAGTTCTCAAATTTTAAAAACAAAAAATGAGACATTTTGTACATTAATGATTTATGTGAGATTTGCACCATAATTTAGAGGTTTATTAGCACATTTTCAACGTCTTTTCCATTTTATTTATTTTTATCCTAATTATTGATGTCTCAAATTGAGACAACCAATAAGAATGTTTTTATAACTTAGATTAAAAATTAATAGATAATTAATTACTACTACCCCCGTCTCATAAAAAGAGTCCATTATTCATTTTTAATTTGTCTCATAAAAAGTATCCACTTATAAAATCAAGAGCACATTAATTGCTCTTTTTCCAAAATTATCCTTAATAATTACACAATTCCAAAGCATATTAAATGAATTAACACTATAATTATTGATAGAGTAGGCCTAAGAGCCTAGCAAAAGCCCAAAAGTAAGCTACACTAAACACTCCTACAATTTTACTAGGACACTTGGCAAAACCCCAAGGCAACACGTCACACACAAGAACCTTATAAATACATAGAGATTCCACAGGTAAATGATTCCAACTTTCAGCTCATTAATTACCACATTAAATACCATCAACTAACTTGAGCGTCATAGTCAGATCCGGGACACTTGTCCCGTCCGACCATTCTCTACTTGTGCAGGATTAACTTAGCAAGGTCTACACGTTTCTAGCCTCCCAAGCCGACACAAGTAGTCGCTCACTCCTACCAGATTATACCACAACCCAAATCCAGCCCAACACTATCCTGCCGGCTCCATCATTTGGTTCCATTGCCAGGAAGGAAAGATAGCATAACCGATGGAAAACAGAGATGGTGCCTCAACCTCAATTGAGGAAGACCTGTTAGCTGGAAACCCTAACCAAAATGATCAGCAAAAGAACACCGCACAACACCCAGAAGTCACCCCACTACCACCGATATGGCAACAACTAGCTAAAGTAATGGCGGATCTGCAAACACAGATACAAGAGGCAATGGCGCAGATACAAACCCCCCTTACACCAATAGATCAACATACCGGTGAAGTGGAAACGGCTCGAGTAATTACTCCTGAAGCTGCCAAAGAGGGAGGGAAAGTTGATAGACAGAAGAAATGAACTAGGCAGAGTCTCAGTAAGGACTTGGAAGAAGAAGTGTAGTCATCCAGGGCTCCTCAAGAAAGTGTACCACAAGGAAGTCCTGGAAACTGCAGGATAAAGCAAAGACGCAGGGATGCTACCTCAAAAGAGGATAAACTCTGACTCATGATGACTGAAATGATCAAGGACATGAAGATGGAGGCTAGTCAAAAACCCCAGCCTTTTGAAGCTAAGAATTCACCATTAACCACAGATATTCTCTCCACACCTCTACCGAGAAATTTCAAAGTGCCTACTTTCGACTCCTACTCCGACACAGGATGCCCGGAAACACACACCACAAAGTTCGTGAACTACATGCAACTCTACAATGCCTCCGATAAACTCCTCTGCAAGGTCTTTTTGACTACCTTGGTCGGAACGGCTCAAAAATGGTATAATAAACTAGCGCCATGATCAATCACCACCTGGAAAGACTTGTCAACAAAATTCATCCTCAGATTCTTCCCAAACATCCACCAAAAAGAAGTTCCGAACAACTCTACCAATGCAGGCAGAAAGATAATGAGTCATTAAGACACTACCTGGAGAGATTCAATAATGAAGTTACCAAGATAGATGATTTGAACATTGACACAACAGTCCAAGCCCTGAGAAGAGGCACCACCATGGGACGACTAACAGACAAGATTTACTTAAAGCCACCAAGGAAGTATCAAGATTTGATGCTAATGGCTCAAAAATGTGTCAGTGTTAATGATGGGAGACGTTACAGGGAGATGGAAAGGGAAGAAATAGATATAAAGAAAAAAGAAAAGAAAGAAGACAAACCACCAAAGACACAAGTCTAGCAGGCTCATTCCACTAGACAAAGCTACCATCCCTACAACACCTTGAGTAAACCCTACCAATACAATCAAGAAAGAAGGGAAAGTTTCACCCCTCTGAACCAGTCCAGAACGAATGTCCTAATGTGGATAAGAGATAGTCAGACTCCATACACTCGTCCCAGACCAATGATCTAGCAGTTCAAAAAACATGAGTCGCTTTTGCAAGTTCCACGAAGATTATGGGCATGATATGGAGGATTGCTTTGAGTTGAACAGGGAGATTGAGAGGTTAATAGAGACGGGAGCCTTGAGGAAGTTCACCGCCCAAGCCAAAGAAGCACCACCGTCAAACCCACCAAAGGAGTCTCAAGCGACTACCGACCCCAAAGGAAAGGCCGTCTTAGGGAAGGTACATGTCATCATGGGTGGAGAATCATGTTCAACAACTACAAAAAAAGAGGTCAAGAGTATAAATGCCACCAAACATGCCAAAAAGGGACCAGATCACCCAGTCCCGGTCATCACTTTTGGTCCTGACGATGGAGCACATGTCCAAGCACCTCATAGTGATGCACTAGTTATGGATGCCATCATAGATAATTACACTGTCAGGCGTATACTGATAGACGAAGGAAGCTCCATCAACTTGATCACATGGACAGTATACAAGCAGATGGGAGGATCTTAGTTGAGTATGAAACACTGCCCAACATCAGTCTTAGGAGTGAGTTTCGCACCCATCCATCCTATAGGCTTAGTCAAACTTACGGTAGAATTTGAAAGAGACCAGCCACACAGTAAGTAGATTAGAGCCCTCTTCAATGTCATGGATATGCCCCTAGCTTACAATGCAATCCTAGGGCAGCCATATCTATATGACTCAGGTGCGCTAACATCAATCTGATACTTGATGATGAAAATTCCAACAAATGTAGGTATGGTGGTGATGAAAGGAGATCAAGAAGCAGCTAAGGCTTGCTATCTAATAGCTACAACTGAGGGACTCCCCATTGAAGAGATATTGGAGATCGAGTCAGAAGAGCAGATTGAACCGATGGGGGAAACAAAGACGGTGAAGCTAGCAGAAGGGAAGGAAGTCAAAGTTTCAGTAAAATTAGACGATTCAGAAGCACTCATCGTTGACAAGTTAAGATAGTACACAGAACTCTTTGCAAGTAAAGCTTTAGAGATCACAGGAGTTGACCCAGCAATAGCATCTCACGCCTTAAAAGTAGACCCTAATGTCAAACCGGTAGCACAGAAGAAAAGACCAATGTCAGCCGAGAAGGAGAAGGCGGCTGCCGTAGAGGTAGATAAACTGGAGAAAGCAGGTTTTATTAGAAAACTAAGATACACCGAGTGGTTGTCCAATGTTGTTGTTATGGTAAAGAAGGCAAGTGGGAAATACAGAATGTGCGTCGACTTTACTGACGTCAATAAAGCCTGCCCAAAGGATAATTATCCACTGCCCAACATTAACAGACTTGTAGATTCTATCACCTGCCATGAGCTTATCAGCCTCATAGACATGACATCAGAGTATCACCAAATCCCATGAAGAAAGAAGAAGAGGAGAAGACAAGTTTTATCACCCACAATGGTACCTACTGCTACAGAATGATGCCCTTTGGCCTGAAAAACGCAGGAGCGACCTATCAAAGACTTATCGATCTCATGTTTCAAGATCTCATTAGGGAGATAGTAGAGGTGTATATGGATGATGTTGTTGTAAAGAGTGAGAAGAGAGAGGATCACCTGGTAGATCTAAAGAAGGTATTTAAAATCCTTGAAAGCTTTGATATAAAGATGAACCAAGATAAATGGACCTTTAGAGTCACGGCAGGAAAGTTCTTAGGCTGTATGGTTTCGAGTAAGGGAATCGAAGCAAACCCTGAGAAGGTCCAGGCAATTATCAACATGCAATCCCCCAAAAACAATCAAAGAAGTTCAGATTCTTAATGGAAGAATCACAGCACTGGGAAGATTCATTTCGAACTCCACCAGAAGGTGCTTGCCCTTTTACCGCAACCTCAAAAACATCAAACAATTCAAATGGGAAGATGACTGCCAACAAGCACTAGAAGACCTCAAAAAATTCTTAACCTCACTGCCATTAATCAGTCGGCCTATCCCATATGATACCTTATTTTTATATTTAACAGCATGCAAGGAAGCAGCGGCATCGGTACTCATCAGAAAAGAAGGATCAAAATAAATGCCCATTTATTATGTCAGCAAAGTGCTAAGGGATGCAAAGCTCCGGTACCCAATGGTGGAAAAATTGGTAGTTGCACTAGTCACCACCGCCGAGAGATTGAAGTATTACTTTCAAAGTTACCCGGTGGTAGTAAGAACCGATCTCCCATTGAGGAAAGTGATGTAAAGGCCAGAACTGTCAGGAAGACTAGTGAAATGTTCAATGCAGCTGGGTGACTATGGGATTAGATATGAGGCAAGGAAGGCAATGAAAGCTCAAGTGCTGGCGGACTTCATTGTAGAAAGTGTCGGTGCTACAGGAGTCAAGCTGTATGAAGCACAATAGTGGAAACTTTTCATTGATGGAGCAAAGAACGAGCATGGTGCAGGAATCGGTGTAATTCTGAGAGGCCTAGACAAAGTCATCATTAAATATGGAGCATGAATCTGCTTCGAAGCCACAAACAATGTAGCTGAATATGAAGCATTGGTGGCGGGACTAGCTTTAGCCATAGAGGTCAGAGTAGAAGATCTCAAGGTATTCAACGACTCCCAGTTGGTGGTAAAATAGATTACAGGGGAATTCCAAGTCAAGGACGAGGTGTTAAGCAAATACCTTGCTAGAGTTAAAGAATTGTTATCAGCAGTTGAGAAGAATGGGGGACAATGGACCATCTAACAAATCGACAGAAGTGAGAATGAGGAGGCATATCTGATTGCTAAGTCCACCTCAGTAGGAGGCCCGTTATACCACAGTATGAAGATGAAGGAAGAACTGTAGTAAAAGAGCATAGATAGCCCTCGCGTTTTCTTTATCCATGAGAGAGATGATTGGATGAGCCCCATTATAAGACTACCTGGAGCATGGGGTTGTCCCAGAAGATCCCCAAGAGGCCAGACGACTGATCAAACAGGCGAGCAATTTTGCCCATTACAATGGAGTGTTGTATAGAACGTCAGTATCACACCCTTGGTGTCGATGAGCAACTAGAGCTGAAGGGAATCAGATTTTAGAAGAAATCCATGAGGGAATTTATGGAGCCCATCAAGGATACAAGACGATTAAGAGAAAGGCAGAATTGTAGGGTTATTTCTGGTCAACAATGGAAGAAGACGCTAAAGAACTGGTAAAGAGGTGTGACAAATGTCAAAGGTATGCTGACAAGATCCACATACTAGCAATCGAGAGGAGATCGATCAACAGTCCTTGGCCATTCTCAACTTAGGGCATGGACATACTTGGACCTTTTCCTAAAGCAGCGGGTCAGAAGAAATTCTTGTCAGTAGTAGTAGATCACTTCACCAAGTGGATTGAAGCGGAAGTAGTGGCAACTATAACAGCAGCCAAAGCAGAGGACTTCTTTTTCAAGGAGGTCATAACAAGGTTCATCCTCCCACTTACACTCATCACAGACAATGGAAAACAATTTGACTATCAGAGATTCCATGACTTCTGCGAGATAATGGAGATAAAGCACAAGTTTGGGTTTGTGTCGTACCCTCAAACTAATGGCATGACGAAAGTCACTAACCGCAGTCTCCTCATGGGTTTAAAGAAAAAGGCTAGATGAAGCAAAAGGAAATTGGGCAGAAGAGTTATACCCGGTACTCTGGGCCGAGAGGACCACACCAAAAAAGGCCACCGGAGAAACATCATTTAGCCCGGCTTATGGAATGGAAGTAGTGGTACCGGTTGAGTTGGGATTCCCATCCTACAGGGTAGCCAACTATGACCCTAACACCAATAATGAGCAAATCATGATTTGTAAAGATATGTTAGCGGAAAGAAGACAATAAGCTGCTGCAAGAGCTGAGGCATACAGAAGGCAAGCCGCTAGATATCATGACAAAAAAGTTAGGCTGAGACAATTCAAAGAAGGAGAGCTTGTTCTGAAAAATGCTGAAATTGGCAAAGGAAATGTTGGTGTCAAGAAACTCCAATGCAATTGGGAGGGGCCCTATCAAATTTCAAAAGCAATGGGAAATGGTGCTTACTGGCTGTCAAACATGGATGGCACTACGCTAGCAAGGGCTTGGAATGTTCAGCATCTTAAAAAATATTACTAGTATAATGTATCTCTCTCCAAAGTACTGAATTAATGAAATAGCACTTTTCACAAATGTCCCTCTTTACTGCTTAAGCATCTCTAACGGGAAACTTACCCGTCTCAAGGCAAGTGAGTCTGAAATGGACAATAACTTAGCCCCTAAGAGGCTCAAAACCTCTCTAACGGGAACCTTACCCATCTCAAGGCAAGTGAGTCTGAAACGGATAATAACTTAGCCCCTAAGAGGCCCAAAACCTCTCTTACAGGAACCTTACCCGTCTCAAGGCAAGTGAGTCTAAAACGGACAATAACTTAGCCTCTAAGAAGCCCAAAATCTCTCCAACGGGAACATTACCAGTCTCAAGGCAAGTGAGTTTGAAACGGATAATAACTTAGCCCTTAAGAGGCCCAAAACCTCTCTAACGGGAACCTTACCCATCTCAAGGCAAGTGAGTCTAAAATGGACAATAACTTAGCCTCTAAGAGGCCCAAAACCTCTCTCACGGGAACCTTACCCGTCTTAAGGCAAGTGAGTCTGAAACGGTCAGTAACTTAGCCCCTAAGAGGCCCAAAACCTCTCTAACAGGAACCTTACCCGTCTTAAGGCAAGTGAGTCTAAAATGGACAATAACTTTGCCCTTAAGAGGCCCAAAGCCTCTCTAATAGGGAACCTTACCCGTTTCAAGAAAAGCAAGGCTGAAATGAACTGACAACGCTAAAGGATTTTTCCCAGGTACAAAAGTCGGTCGACACAAAATAAAAGCGCGACAATGCATATCTGCCAGAGCATGATCATGGCACGGCACAAAAAAAGGGCAAAAATAAAACAGCCATTCTCGATAACAGAAGGCAAAAATAAAACAGCCATTCTCGATAATATAAAAGAAGTATTGAAAGTATTAAAGAAATTGCAATGATACAAAAGAAATATTGAAGAAATTGTAATGTATAAACATCATTTCTCTATTAAAATTACAATATGAGTTAGCTAAGAAAATAACCAGTTAACTAGGGAACAGATAAGGCAAATGCCCCAAACCAATTACAAAAGAAAGTCTCAAAAATCCAAGACGGTCTCCAACATCCAAAAATGCTAACACCCAAAACAGTTGCTGACATCTAAAGTCTTGCCGGCACCCAAAGTCGCTAAAATCCCAGACAAAAGCAACTAAGATCTAGGACAAGGCGGTTGACCCAAAAGAGAGAACATCATCAACAACGCCAGAGAAAAAATAGGTTGAAGCAACAATTGATCATGCTAACACACCCAAAATGTCACAGATGCTGAGAGTATTGTAGCCAAGGCAACCTGAGATGGTGCTATTGACGCGACAATCGATCACGCCAAGTACTAAGCATACTGTAGCCAAGGCAATCCGAGATGGCGCTATTGACGTGACAATTGATCACGCTAAGAATACTGTAGCCAAGGCTATTCGAGATGGTGCTATTGACGCGACAATTGGCCATGCCAAAAATATTGTAGCCAGGGCATCATGAATGAGGAGCTTCTTTCGTATAAACAGAAGGAGTGGAAGGAAAGGAAAGCTTACGCCAAGGAAGCTGAGTAGGAAATTCATCAGATGCCGAAGCCTTTTTCTTGGCAGCTTCAAGATCGACCGTTATACGATCTACAAGTTGAGCAAATTGCACGTTCAAGAAAGCAGCATTGGCAGGCGGGCTTGGATGCCTCTGCAGATAACGGCTTTTTACCTTCGCCATAGCTTGAGTCAAACTAACCATCATTTTTCCAAGCTCCCTAATCTTATTTCCTTATGCTTGGATACAAGCTATGGCATCCTGCGTAGTCTCTGAACAATATTTCCTCTCAGCAACAAGGAGACCCTCAGAATGGTCTAGCTTTTTTCCAAGATCCCATACCTGAATAACTAAGCCCTTTTTCTCAGCTTCTAGGGATTCCAGATCCTTTTTTCAGGCACTTTATCTGATCATCGCGGCTTCCCGTGCCAGTAGATCATCATAGGCCCTCTGGAAACAGATATGAGATACATTCACTTGGTTATGAAGAGCACCCATTGTCTCAGCATAGTCTTGAGGCCCTTTCATCGAATCCAGAAGCCCGTTATCTGTAAAGTAGATAATGATTAAATAAAACATAAACATAAATGACAGGAATCAATTGAAAGCAAATAACTCAACAGGAAGTATCCTGAAGTAGTCATGGATGTGAAGCCCGACAGACTTCAATGGACCAACCGGGAAACTCACCCGCTCAGCAGCAGAAACATCAAACTCACTATCTGACAGCTCGATAGCTCCAGATGGCTGCCGATCCCCCTTATTGGGAGACTGCACGCTTTTCTTCCGATCACTTTTCTTTCCATCTTTCCCTCCTTTCTTCCTCTTCTTTACAGGCTGCTTACCAGCTTGATCTCCTCCTTTTCTCTTGCCAGTGTCAGCAGGGGCACTGGAGGTCACGACGTCGTCACATGGAGGATCATAATTGTCAGTCGTCTCCTCCTCCTATCTGACTGACTTAGCGGCATCAACTTCGCTCATCAAATTCTTTAAGAAGCTGAAATCCATGGCTGTTACCGCTATAGAAAAAGGGGAGAAGAAAGAGCAGTAACGGACAAAGTTAGCAAAGATAAAAAAGAACCAGAAAATCTCACCCACAGTAACCCAAGACACCAACCTTGATCGGTTAAATTAGAGGTCTAGCCTTCAAAGTGACCCTCCTTCCGACTCCTCAGGTACGACATCATAAAGTATTCGGTATTCATCCTATGACCGGTGGTTGTGGCAAGCCCCTCCAACAGCTTCTGCGTAAATTTCTCGTCAGGAGATGATTTGTTGGGCACGGGTGAAAGCTTGGTAAAGGACGATGAGTTCATAAAAATCCAACTTGAAGGCAAATCCTCCAAAGATTAATGTTTTACTCAGAAAAAATTCAGATTGAGAGATTTTTTGGACTCCGATAGATTCCTAATGAAGGCCCAGCAGGTTCTAGCCGTTAGAACCATAAAAGAGGAGATCCCTAACCTTTTAGTCACGACAAAAAATGACCAGAGATGGTCGAGGGTCAGTAAGAGACCGGCCCTACGAAGAATTTTGAAAAGGACACAAATCTGACGAATAGAGTTGGGGTGCAGCTGACCGATAGGAAAATCGTACGTAGTACATAGATAGACAAAGATCTGGTCCAAGGGAAAGCGAAGGCCGCCTTCCAATTATTCCACAGCCACAACTGCCGATCCAGGCTCATAAGTGTCTAAATATGAACAACGGTCGCTTAGGGTAAACAACTCGAAGCCAGCAGAAAAGCAGCATCCATGAGTTTTTATCTCAACCCCATCGATGTAGCTCCTATACTTAGTAAAAGCCTCTGTAGGAGGACCGACATTGGCAACCAGGTCCTCGTCGATGAGAGAAACTACCCCAAAGTCAGTATCTGGCTCTCGAGACGCCATAGATGAATCCTTGGTATGTTGTACCAGCACAGCTTCACCCGTTTTGCCCATCCTGGTGACTAGACTACCTCCTTCAGTGGCCATGACATTTGCAGCAGAAGCTACAGATCTAACGAGAGTTAAATCCTGAGGGTTGCCAGTAATCCCCACCGGAGGAGACTTAGAGGAACCACCACCACGGCCACTACTACCTGAGGATCTAGAATAACCCCTAGACACACTCTTAACCATGAAAAACTTACTAAATAAAAGAAATATGGAAAGCAATGATGAGTAACAGTTTTTAATCAAGGCGGAAGAAACCACTTCAAAATCAAAAATCGCAAAAGCAAAGAAAAGTTACCAACACAGTGCCACTATATATACTACTCCCCTGCCCTAAAAAACCCACACTAATGCTTCAGCTTCCAAAGGACCAAGAAGGTATTATAGCAAAACAGCCCACCGCATTTAATGCTGTAACGGGAGAACGTGTTAAAGGGGGAAACTTTACAACTACCCTAAAGCTAGAATTGCGCCACGTCAAGGAAGTAAATGGAATGGCACGAACAGCTCTGGGGTCAGGAACACAAAAAGAAGGGAAAAACCAGAGCACCTAAAAGCACCTAAATAAATGAATTTTATTAATAAATTTATTAAAGACATACATAAGTATAGGAAAATTATCTATTATTTTTCTTGATTCCACCTCATAATCCTCTCGTCGCACTCTTGGATTATAGACAATTTATCTACCTTCGAGAAAAAAGAAAAATCACCATCTGGAAACTTAGCCCGGCAAAGATCCACTAGCCGCTTGCCGTACACAGATAAATTTTCAATTATCAGATGTCTGTTATCACAAGCAAGTTTAGCCTTGTAATCCTCAGTCTCCTGACGAACACGTGCAAGCTTAATTTGAAGTGGAGATGCCTGGGGCCCCTCGATGGCAGGTTGAGGCGGACAAACACCCACATCAGATGTCACTGCCACCTCCAGACCGCCTACAATAGGGGCAAACCAGTAGTTGGATGCCTCCACTTCCTTCTAGGAAGCAGCTAACTGTTTCTTCAGCTCCTCATTCTCGGCCTAGATCTTCTCAAGGCTAGGCAAACTAGCATTAGCCGCCTTAAGCTGGTTTTGGAGTTTAGAAAGCTGCCTCCCTTGCTCAATTTTCTCCCCATCTAGCACGAGAGATTTAAGATAGGCACGGCGGCGATAATTGTCCAGCATCAAAACGCCCTCCATCTCCTCCAGTTTGTGATTAATGATGCCCCGGCATAAAGTGTCGAGTGTATAATCCTCCTACCAGCGATTAAGACCGTGACACTGCGATATGAAGTGCATCATCTCATCACCAACATGAAGGTCCCAATAATTACTGCCTAAAGGAAGACGAGTAAAAACATCTTCATCCTCCCCTGTAACTTCAGGCAGCAACCTTTTTCGAGAGCTGCTAGCGACCGCTAGGCTTTTCCTTTTCAGATCTATTGAGGTAGATGGCACGCGGATGGCAGGTGCTATCCGAGCAACAGCTGTTGCAGTAAAAACGATAGGAGGATCAAAGGGGCTAGCCCCGGGAACTCTTCCAGTAGCATTCACAGGAGTGGTAGTAGGAGGCGAACCCATCTTTTTAGATGGTTTACTAAGAGTAGCAGGAGTTGGATCCATCCTCTTGAGATTGCCAGAACGGGAAACCTCTACAACCTCTACTTCTCCTACCGGTGTGTCCGATGAAGGCTTGCTTCTCTCCTTCAGAGTTGATGAGGAAGGCCGAGGCAACTCTTTACAGTTAGAGGCAAAAAACCACCCATCAATACAGTCCAATGAGCTATCAACACAGCCGACATTTCCCGATGAAGGGTCACCAGTTGGAGCTAAGGATCCTCGAAAAGACTAAAATTGAGGATACTGCATCAAACTCTTCGCCACACCAAAATCGAAAGGATCAGATATTTTGCCACCATCACGATGGAGATGGGTAACCCGAACCTGGTCCTGGCTCAAAGCTAGCCTAGGCTGTATAGAAACCCCTGAGGCACTCTCCTCGCGATGAATAAGCGCTCACATTAGCTCTTTTGCAGAACGCTTCCTCTATCGGACAGTCTCTTTAATTTTTTCATACGAAACAAGCTCATGTGGCGTAGGACTGTCGGCGTGGCGATCTGGAAGAGTGGCCTTCTGTCACGACCCAAACCCAAAGTACGTGACCGGCGCCAGGGAACGGGAAAGCTATTTGCTACCGGAACCCGTGGCTAGCCTAAACCGGATAAAATCATACATTCACATAACACTCCAGAATTATATATCCTGGTTTAACACAAAAACCATATAAATTTGCTCAAATAAAACATATAAAATCCGTCATTTCAATATAATATAACAACATAACCAGCATATCAGCTGGATGCCTCACTGGGCTACTATCATCATTAACAATATTAACATATAGAAATACTATAATACATCCTCAACTATACAACACATGTTAAAATATATTCATACATATAACATTTAGACACCAAACGGTACTACTGCAGCTACTAGAGTTAG